>CM052443.1:4245373-4310653 GCA_028533085.1 Varecia variegata | reverse complement strand
GGGGTCTCGCTCTTGCTCAGGCTGGTCTCGAACTCCTGAGCTCAAACAATCCGCCCGCCTCGGCCTCCCAAGTGCTAGGATTACAGGCGTGAGCCACCGCGCCCGGCCTGACCTCTTCTTTACCTCCAAATTTATTTCTCATAAAATGATATACTAATAAACATTATAAAAGCTATTAAACTAGCTAATAATTCTATTTGTGAATATTGATGAGATTAAAATAGAGATTTGGACTGTCTCCAAAAAATACAAATAAAAGTATTAAAGGGTCATTACTTTGGGTACAAACTAAATTACTCATAAAAGCCTGTTTTAGAAGAAATTTTCTTTTATTGGATATACAAATTCCTCTTTAAAGGACTGTGAAATAAACAATTAAAATTTATTTTAAAAATACTAAACAACAATTTAATAATCTGAAAAATGCTGAAAGAAGAAATTATTTATATTGTATGCACAGTAAGAATTTAGATATAAACAGAATGTATCTTTTTGTGACTTTAGAACTGATAACAATTTGACAAATATCTTATGTTCATCATTCCAGAATACGTAAAGGTTTTTAAGAAGTTAAGTAAATGCTCATTTTGTAGAAGAAAATTATAGTAGGACTCTACTAATCTACCAAAATATGTCAGAGAGGATTTTGTATTTCCCATTTTCTTTTCTATCTATTTTACTAACCTTCCTGGTATGGTCAATAATAAACCTACTTATATAGATTTATTATATAACTAATAAGCTAAATAAATATTATGTCCAGTAATAAAACTTAATTCAATTAGATATCATTTATTCTTTTTTACCTGCTATGTGAAAGGATCTATGTGATATATGTGATACAGAGTGGACATAGATAAATTAGATAAGATCCTAATATTTAGTAAAATTATAATCTAACTGAAGCTGATTTTTAAAATCTGCCATCTACCAGTCAACTATTTGATCATCCATTCATTTACTCATTCTTTCCAGTTAATGTTGACTCAGAACAGTGCAAAGTGTGTCTTTGCTGGGAATGCAGGAATAACTAAGGCCTGAGGATTTACAGTAGAAGGCGGGTGACGTATTTGCAGGTAGGTATTTTGTAACTTAACATGAGAGGTGTTATACAAGTGGTATAAATAAGTGCTTGAGGAGCCCAGAGGAGGGGCAGTATGGCAGTATATTAATATTAAAAAGTAGTCTACGCTATTTCGCAGGGCAAGCTGGTATCAGGGATTTATAATTGCAGCCACAGTGGCCTCCTGTGGCCAGAGGATATTTCTGCAAAGTAATAATCTTTAGTAATGCTCAAATAAAATTTTATAGTTTATTCATACACATTTTTGTAGTACTGTTGCCTACAGGCAGTAACAGGGAAGCAGTCCAGATAAACCCTCTTCTTCAACCCTTCTCTTAACCAAGAATATTTGCTTTTGGAGATTTGGAAATCCAACTGAGTGGAACAGACAAAACAGACAACAGTTGTTTTCTAGATGAACCAGTTCTTCTCTGGTCTTAATGACCAAAGAGAATTTTGCTTCCTTTTCCTCCATTTCTTCCATGGTATAGATCTGTTAATGTTGGTGCTTTCTGGAGGGCTGGAGTTACCTGGGTGATGCCTTTACTCATTACATTTTTCTGCACCGAGTTCCCACTTGGAAAATTGTTAAGTGAGTTAATTGAGCTCAATTAATGTGAAATGAGTTAAATGAGCTACTTGAGTACTGAACTCAAGTAGCATTAATCCCAATCTCGGAATAAAATCAGCACCAACATCCCTAATGCCATTTATTCACTCTTGGTATCTTAAAAACAAGGTCCCTAACTTTGGTCAACAAGTCTTTTTTTTTTTTTTGCATTCTGTGAAAATAAATTTATTTATTTATTTATTATAGCTTATTATGGGGGTACAACCGTTCTGGTTAAATATATTGCCCATGCCCCTCCCAACCCCCCGAGTCTGAGCTTCAAGAGTGTCCATTCCCCAGACAGTGCACATCGCACTCATCATGTAGGTATACACCCATCCTCTCCCCCACCCCCATCCCCCCAAATGAAATCTTTAAGCGTGTCCATTCCCCAGACAGTGTGCATCGCACTCATCATGTAGATATTCACCCATCCCCTCCCCCCACTCTGTCCGACACCCAATTGGTGTCATTCCTAAATGTGCACCCAGGTCAACGAGTCTTTATTCAAGAACTTACTGAGCATCTACAAAGTTCTAATGGTTTGAGGTACTGGATACAAAATAGAAAAAAAATTACTGTTTTGTTTCCTTATATTCTAGAGGGTACGGGTTGGATAATACAGCTAATAAGCAAATGAACGTATGTTGGGGATGGCAAGTGTAATGAAGAAGGCAGCTAATGGTATGAGTGTAGTCATGTTATGTGTCACTCAAAATGAAGTTGCAAATCTGCATCCCCAGTCCAGTATGACCTTCTTTTCCGTAATTATATTTCATCTTATTTCCTTAGGTCAACAATTTTTTAATAATGGTTTATAAAAAATATTTGGCAGACATTTTTAAGAATAATGTCAACCATAATTATTTTAAAACCAAGTAAGAGGTTAAAGTGAGGACAAGAAAATGAAATTATTCAAAACTCAAGAGAGACTCAGATATTTATCTTTAAAAGTCCAACTAGGTTTGATGGAAAGACCTTACTGAAAATGAATCTACTCGGTGACCATTTATAAGAAACTGTATCTCAAACCATACTCAATCCTGTCATATCAGAAAACAAAGTCAGTCATCATGTGTATTTGCCTTCATGTAAATCAACGGAGGAGTAAAAACAAATGAGAACGGATTACAACATCTTCATATCTGCAAATTTTTTAAAGTAGAAATATAGAGAAAGATAAGTAGATTTGCCCTGAATCAAAAAAATTATTTGTTTTTACAGTGTGGTGTTTACTGTTTGAAAAGACAAATCACTCTTTTCTTCATTTTAGAAGTTTCTGAACAAATGGCCCATGTCAAAAATACCTAGTCTTATACTATTAATCTTGAGACATTTAAATTTTCAAATAATTCAAATTTTATTTTTTATAAAATGGAATATTATCTAAAGAATATATTACACAAAGTATTCAAATACTAGCTATATGTCCTGAAAAAAGACCTCACATTCTATTACTTTTACATAAGCAAGAATCTATTTTCCTCACTCAGTACAGATTATACAACACAGCAGAATTGGTTATTTAAAAGTTCACAGGACCGTAAGATAAATTAATATAACCAATAAAATGATAAACAAAATGAATTACTAAATGCCAGGTAGGTGATTTTGTTCTATAGGGCAGAATGGTCTATATAGATATCTTTCCAGACCTTAAAAGGGTGCAGAGTGTGTGTGTTATTGTCTAACCTGGGCCATTTCTTTAGCCAGGCACAAATATTTTCTAAGCGTTCACAATAAATAGATATTCACATGGCAATTACTCCCCTCCCCAAGTCCCCTTTCCCTGAAGTGATTGCAAATTCTTTAGGTGGCCTATTGTCTCATCCATCCCCTTCAAAAGCAACAGAAAACACAAAACCCTGGTTTCATATTTAGTTTGAGAAACTACATACAATAAAACAGGTTTAGAACAAATTGCATTACACCATAGTACCATGTGCCTTGGTTTTTGCTATGTAAAATGGAAATTGTTTCTACTTGATATGGTGGTTGTAAGGAGAAAAAACACATTTGTAAACCTCTAGCATGAAAGATTCCCTTGTAATTTTACAGCTGTTATCATTCTTACCATTGACAACAAATTGGCCTTGGATTTTGACATTGCAATTGCAGTTTCAGTCATGCAGAAGGACTATGCATATGAAAAAAAATCTTAAAATGTTTATCCTCTTTGGGCAAATAATCATGATCATAATCAGTGCCTAATAAAAACAAAACTGCAATAAACCCCAATTACTACGAGAAAACAGCTGAAGCAGCACAGAGGTAGGGAAGGAGGATTCTTTTTTTTCCTTCCACATGAATTTTGAACCTTAATCAGCAATTCCAACGAACAATTGTATGTTCCAGTTATGTTTCTATTTTATTGAAAGCAAAAATAATTTCGTGATGAATTTAAATACTTGTAGACAGTTGGGAGATTGTGCCATAGAACAAATTAAAAATGGCATCTATATCTATATCTATCTATCTAGAAAGAGCAAGAGAGCAAGAGAGAGAGACGGAGAGATCTGGTTACTAGTGACTGGTCCCTGAAGAATGAATTGCAAAGAATCAGATTGTTAAGAAGTCAACTTGGTGACAGAGAATGAAAAACTCTGAAACTCTCGTTACATTTTCTCAGCAGAGCCCTAGCCCTGACACCCCAGCAGCTGGTGGTTTTTTTGGGCACACAGACTGTTGTGAATAAGAAGCGACAGCAGTGTGCTCCGTGTCACATGTGAAAGAACAGCGACCATGACAGCAAGACTTTTCTTGTCAACACAATCACTGTGGCTCTGTGAGTGCCCAAGTTATGTGTTATTTTCCCCTGGAGGGAAATTGGTACCTGATAAATAAAGACTTCATTCCGTGAAATCAAAATGTATTTATTAAGTGTCTCCCCTTGACAGGCACCGCAGTTACCCAGAGATTGACAGGAGAGAGCTGGTCCTTCCTCTCATGGAGCTTTCATTCCCTGAGAGAAATGGGGGAGAAAAGCAGCAAGCAGAAGTCAAACCCATAAATAAGACAATTTCAAAAATTGGTATGTGATGTGAATAATGCCGTCAATAAAAGTGGCAATGACGCACAGAGTCACTGGCAGGTAACGAGCAAGGTGGTTGAGCTCTGATGAGGACACAGCAGCTGGGATGATGCTTGAAGGGTGAGAAGTTGCAGCCGTGTGAACACTGAGGAAATGAGCATCCAAGGTCTTCGTGGGGGAGACTTTGGACGGTGTGTGGAAACCTGAACTTTAGCATGAGGGCTCTGCTATTTCTACCTGCATGACGTACCAGGTACATTAGAGCCCCTGAAATAATTGGTTTGCAAAACAGTCTGAGGCCTCCCGTAAGTTTTAAAGGAATGTTTAAAAAAAGAAAGAAAGAAAGAAAGAAAACACAAATGAGTAGTTTGCATTACATTTAGTTCTTAATTATTTATATCCTCTCCTTTTTTGTTTATTCTACATTCTCCAGGAGCTGACTTTCGTTAGGATGGAACGCTTCTGTTCTCTCCAGCCTAATGTTTTATCATCTACTCCATCCCATCCCTTTTCAATATTCCCAGAAATGAAAAGGTATCCCAGCAGATCGGAAGAAAGTTGTCAAGTAAGTTCAATTTACTTTCCTTTTATATCTAATTTCACTTCGAATTTGTCTGATAATGGACTTGCTATCCTTGCTGATGGACGCAAAGATCCATCGTACACTCTTAGTGCATTTATGCTTATGACTAAATTTCAAGTGGCCCGTGATTCATCTGCTATTTCCCACATATCTATTTTAGACTTGCCAAGGGAAAAGCAGTTCTGAAATATGTTGTTCAAGCAGTGCTTTTTTCAAATGACATATGCCACATGGTTTCCTATGCTACAACAGAAAATCCTGGACGCTCTTCCTGTCAAAGTCATATCCACTGCTATCAATAGAGTTACCAGTGCAATATTTGGCAATGGGATATTACACTATCCAGAAGCAAGCAGCACTGGGAGCCAGTAATTAACACTCAATGGTATTTTGAGAATTTGAGAGAGAGCAAAAAACTTTCCCCAGCATGAGACTGTCTGATGCTTCCTGGCCAGATCAAGACTTCTCTTCTTCGACAGCATGTGGACAGACCACTAGAAACAGAACAGGCTCTCAGATGGCACTGCTAGAGTTTCAAGTGATTGTGTCTTATTTTGAAGGCTCAGTTCCAAGCAGAGCTCATTATTTGTAAAAATTGCTATTCAACCAATTACTTTTAAGGAATTAAATTTTAAGGAATGTATCACGGCATTAGCTTGTCATGCAATAAAGTCAGTTTGCAATTTTTTTTCTTAAGGTGAAGTGTTTTTAATTAGAAAAATACACTTTGGACCCTAGCTAGTGCTTTTACTAATCTTTATATTGAGTGTGTGTGTGTGTGTGTGTGTGTGTAACAAAATATGTCTTCGGGGTGGGGGAGGTAGGAGAAGAGCATGGACTATACGGATGGAGTGTGCTGAAGACTGTAAACAACAGACACGATGCTATCCAGGCTTTATGTTAATCATACACAACTCAGAACTCAGGGAGACAAAAACCATGGAATAGATTCTCACTGACTCAACAGGAGACCTGATATTTTAAAATTATGAGTCAAAACAAAATAGTCTGAAATACTTGGACATTTGCATATACTTTCCTTGTTATTCCTTTACTTTTAGACAATCTAGACATCTTTAGTTATGTCTGTTAAGATCTTGCAGCATCTTTGTCCAAGGCCAGCTACCTTATAGGTTAGATTAGAGATAGAGGGTCCACTCGAATCAGGACACGCACATACCTAATCTCAGGTCTTTGATTGGGTTATCATACATCTCCTTGGACCATCCAGGTTTTTGCCTCTTGTGGAATTAATAGAACTCAGGCAAAGATATTGTAATATCAGGGTACGTGAGCGTCACAGGAACAATGAAGTCATCCATATCAGCGCAGGCAGGTGAGCCTTGGCCACTTAGCATTTGTAGTGAGATCACGGCAAATGTTGCTTTTAGAGAAATGGTTCAGACTGACGGCAATATTATTATAGTAGGAATCATTGTGTCTAAGTCTTACTGCATATATATGACTATATTCTTTAGGGTACAAATCTACAACTATTAATATAAAAATTGAGTCAATGATTATCAATATTTTTAATTTTCTTGATATATGTTTTCTTTAGAAAATTTGTATTAATTTTATATTTTATATTAAAGAATAGTGTCCTTTTGTACTTTTGATCCCATTGAGAATTATTCATTCATCTTTATTTATTTGATAGGAATAAATATTTTTACTAAATTTAAATTATATGTTTTTATTAATGAGTATGAATATTGATCACTTTTATTTGTTTAATGCCATTTAAACTTTTCCTTCATAAATTGTAAGCTCAGATCCATTCTTTTTACTGGGTTTTTGTTAAAAATAAGAGTTTCTTAAGAATGAATTCTTTTTCTAGTCATTTGTAACAAAAATGCTCTTTACTAATTTGTCATTTGCTTACAATATTATTGAACTCTTGTTGTTTTAATATTTTATGTGGTCAAATATACTTTTTCCTTATATTTTTTACTGAGAAAGATCATACATTTGAGTTTTATACATGTACATGCAAAGTGATGATGGACTTCGCAGCAAAATTTGGAATTGTACCAAGAAAAAAAACTGTATGTACTGATAAAACTTAAGGGGAAATCATATAAATGTGATACATGTAAGACTGAATAAGATCTTGAAGAGAAACATCTTGGGAGAAAAGAGAAAATAAGGTAAAAACTGGCATAAACCCAAAACGGGGAGAAGCAACCAGGGAGGAGCCACCTTAGAAGAACAAAAAGGAGCATTTGGCTCAGGAAGAGATGAGGTCAGCACAAGTGAAAGTAAAATTCCTAAGAGGAGGGCATGCAAGAAGAGAGTCATTCAGAGTGTCAGATAACACAAGAGCTGTCAAGAAAAACAAAGATTGAGAAAAGACACTTTATTTATCTGCTATTTGCAAAACCCTGAGCTGCCACTCAAATTATCCAGTACTTTCCTGATAAGCCTTAGTTAATGACTTCAGCTATCATCTGAAATACAACAGAGATATGGGAAAAATCCCAGTTAATGCAGTGAAGAAACTGACATTTATCACTCCATTCACCACAATGCAGAATTTGCTAAAACAAAATATCCTGGCATTGGGAAGATTATAGAAATATGAACACTGGCTATGAAAGTTCAAAATGTGACATTTATCCAGAAAGTTGTCATAACATTGTATAGATATCTACTTTTAAAATTGCAGTTTCTAGAAGTATTGTCCCAGAATAAGGACATCTCCTACAACAGCATCAATTGTAAAGTATAATTTCTATTTGGGAAAACAATGTGGATATCCACCCCAGGGAATAGAATCAACCTGTGCGTTCCATGTTACTCTTGCTGAGTTGTGCATATGCCCATGCTCCTCTACTACAAAAACCCCATCCTGCAAAAACACAAAAACATATGTCTCAAGACACAGGCCATTGTCTCATTTTTTTTAACCTACTTCTACACATCAAACTTCTGAAAAGCAACTGGCTGGCATCAGCATTCTTTAAGTCCTCGACCCCTTACATGCCTTTAAAATCTGACTTATACTTCTGAGCCTCCACCCAAAGCAATTTTGGGATTTTCTCAACTGTCTATTCACTGAATGAAATGAATTTCATTTTCACTTATGTAACCTTATCCTCTGCAGCACTAGACCTGCAAACGATTTCTTTCCTTGGCTGCTAGGATATGGTAGTTTTCTTGTCTTCCTTTCTGATTGTACTTTCTCTCCACCCTTTAAGTGATCCTTCCCCATTTCCATTTCCTAATATGATCAGTATTTTTCAAGTTTCTGCATTTAAACTATATTCTCTGTCTCTGTCTCTGTTTCGCTTCATACATTCCACCCTGCCCCCTTGGCAATCTTATACACTCCACAGATTTAACTCTCTGATGTCTATGTTATGTTTCAAGAAGGAACCATGAGAAAATATGGACAGACTTTTTTTCCCCGTGTTTGCCTTAAGAGACATCTGCTTTTTGATGTAGACATTCTAAATCCAGTAGCTGGTCTGCTGTGTTAATATTTCTTAAATTTGTTTTTATCCACTGCCCAGAGATTAACACAACCCAGGGGAGACATCTTCCTTGTGGGTTCATGAGACGTTTGAGAGCTGAGTGGCTGCCAATGCCTCTTCCTCCTGCTGGGAACGCAGTAATCACCAGGAGGTTGCTGTCAGAACAAAGGGAAAAAAGTGAAACAATTTTTCGAGTAAAATGTCTATCACGCTATAGTAGTTGGATGAATTGCATTTCTCTCTTTTATGGTGATTTTTATCTAGGTAATCAGGACTAGTTATTGGCATCAGAGAATTCTCTCTGCCACACAGCCCTGGAATGACAGCTCCTCACCACACAGACTCCTAACTCAGAGTCTCCTACCAGTCACCTGGTAGGTGTTCATCATTATAACACTTCCTTGTGCTAGATCCGTTCCCATCACCAACAACGTGGCTTTATGTCACTTAGGCACATTTGAAATTGAGATGCTCTTCTGTTACAAGAAAAGCCCTCTCACTTCCCACTTAGACTTAGAAAACGACCTAGTTCTATCACTGGAACACTGAATGATCACTTCTATGATGGGTTATTTTTGGGAAATATTTCTGCAAATAGCTCACGTTGCTCATCTTATGTTGATTTTTATTAGTCTGAAGTTACGTGTTTTTACTATACTTCAAATGCTGCTGCCAGACATTTTTTCAAAAGTTCTATGTAGAATATTCTCTAGCTCCTCCCTCTCTTTCAAATTCCAGATTTTTTAAAAATCAATCTGTGGTACATTTCCATTACATTCTCATAAGCAACAGCTCAAACTAAGACAAATCCAAAGTCAAGTTCATCATCTCCCCTCGTTCCCTTCCACTCCTTCCTTCCCAGGCCCTTAACGATCTAGATTCGCCTCCTGTATTTCCTCTTCTGGATATTGTTATCAGCATCCTATCTTGCTCTGACATACCCCTGTTGTCTGATTTCTCACATAGCTCTATATCCAATCTCCTGTTCATATCTACCTTGGAAACATCTCTAATCCCATGGCATCCATCATTGTTGAATGCTTCAATACCTGCAATAACCTTTTCATTGGGCTCCAGCTTCTAATTTCTCTGTAATAAATCTATTCAGAGCAGTAGAGCCAGAAGAATCACCCTAAATTACAGTTCTATTCATATTACATGCCTGCTCTAAAGCCTTTATTGGCTCCCCCTGGACTGACTAAAACCTAAAATAATACAAAGAGAATAATTAAAACTCAGGCTCAAACACACCAAGCTGGGATTGAATCCTAACTATATTACCTTTTAAATTTGTGATTGGACTGAATTCCCTCATTTGTAATACAGGTATCACAATATCACTTAGCTCATGGTTTGCTATGAGTATTATACTGGAAAACCCAATATGAAAAGTTCAGTATGCACCTGGCAAATATTAACTTATTTTTATGACACAAATTCGTCTGCAGGATATTGAAGGAAATTTGTCTCCAAACTATTTTTAAGTTTAATCTGAACACATTCAATCTTTGTTTTCACCAAGCTGACCCGCACATAGGTTCTCCATGTTATTTCACTTTTTTGTTTCCATTTTTCTCTTGTTACTCCATTTTTACAATATAAACTCTAGATGACCACTTATCAAATTCCACTATTTAACATCCAGATTCATTGCCACTATCTTCGGGAATATAACTTCCATCTTCATCACCTCAGATAGAATAAAATGATAATATTAATAACTAATAATTGAATAATTACAACCTGCCATACTATGTCTTAAGATCTTTATGTATATTGTAACATATTCTCCTTTTCCCTGGATTCTAATAGCACTGTGAAAACTCTTACACCTCTTATGTGCTATGGACAGAATTACATTTCTAAATCACTGTTCTGCTCATGTCATCTCCTCTCTCAGAAATCTTTTCCTGGATTCAAATTACACCTGAAAGGATAATGCTCCAATTCCTCAGCTACTAATTCAATCCACTACTACTCACTGCTCCAATCTTCCTCTAGGCCCCTGGACATAGCACTTTTCTCCAATGGAGTCATGCACTACCCTGTATACATATACTTTTTTGCTTTCCTGATGCTATGCATCTGCTCAGGGACTTCTCCTGCCTAGACACACTTCCACTTCTTTAGTCTGTCTGCCTGTCATTAGCGCTACTTCCAGCCCTACCACCCTCCTTCAACTGTCTTTAATAGCTCCAATCCCAAATGACCGCATGGCATATGCAAACACTCTTTAGTGTGTTCTTTTGTATTTCTTTCTTGCCTCTACAAATAACTCAAAAGCTTTTCAAGGACAAGGAACATGTTTTACGCCTCCTTGTATAATGAAGATATTATTTAGGGTATGACAAAATGGCACCTCTTCCTTTCTTTGTTAGGTCACCTTTCCTTGCAGCCTTCCCTCTCCTTGGCTAAGAAGAGCCAGAAGCTTTCATGAAAAGAGAACATAGACCTTGACTAGAAGAAAGAGGCCCAGATCAGCTTCGAGCCTCAAAGAGGACAGTTTTGAATCCTACACCTGATAATAATCTTGAAAGCCAAGCTTTGTTGAAATAAACTACCGGCTTGTCTGAAGTCCTTTAGCTTCCACTTAACACTGAGGCAGGCTTTGCTAACTTATGGGAGACTTTAAGAATGAAAATCCTCAGCCAGACCTGAGGAGGAGATGGACGCATATAGCTGCAGATCCTGCTGGTTGGTAAAGGAGAAGCTGACGGGGATGCAGAGATCCTGCGCTTCTCTCTCCAGCTTGCGTCCTAGGGCAAGGCTGCAGGTGCGTGACAGTTACAGTGGCTTTGTAACTTTGTAACTTTGAATCTGCAGCCAGGGAAGGGGCTGCTCCACACTGTCACCTGAGGCAACTGTATATGGGAGCTGGGATCATCACGAGGCTCACGTCTCACTCGCTCCCAGGGCTGGCTCCTGGGCTGGGAGCTCTGAAATCCTCTGACCTCTGGGGCTGGTGGAGACAGTTTCCTCTTGGCCTGGCTGGTCTGGAAAGTAATGCACCAATTCATCGATTCATTAGACCGGAGTCACTAGAGCTAGCTCCTCTCCAATGGGAGGAGGTGTAACACCATAGCTGTGGAAGAGGTGTCAAAGAATATTCACATATTCTTTAAAAGCACCACAGCAGTTGCTGTAGTTTGGATGGAAATGTGAGAACCGAGAAACACCATGGCCACACTGCCCATCTGGGAACCTTGCAGGAGACGCCACCCCAGGCAGAGCTTGCACTGGCTCAGGTGAAGCAGCCTATGTGCAGAAATGATGGTGCAGACTGGCTGGACAGAGAAGAGCACTCTTGAATGTTATCCAATTCCGTGTGGGGCGGGAAGGAGCCTGACGCTCCCCCAGCCTTTGCACGGATGCACCGATAGCCCTGGAGGGAGAACTGAAGGCTTCTGGGTTGCCTGCAGGCCAGAGACGAAGTGAGAGAGTGAGAGTCGTAACCACATGGCATCAACTGTAAGAGGTAGGAAGTGCAGAGACAAGAGGAAGGACCACTGGGTCCTGACAAGGGCAGGGAAAATAGCCCCTGATTTAATTCTGGGCTCTGTCAGAGGACAGAGGATGCCTGCAGAACTCAGCCACTTAGTCAATCCCACCCCAGGACCAACAAGAGACCTCCCTTCCCACACAAGTGTCTTGAACACCCAATAACACCCACTTTTCCACCCAGAACCACTTTGGAAAAAAGGCAAAAAATATAGAACTCTGAAAGACTGAAAGTATTTACTGAGATATCAAGTTATCAGACACATATCAGCCTTGGACAAAAATTAAAATAGCTGGAAATTATTTATGGAAAAGAAATGGTTAAAACCTAAAGAGATGGAGAGGCTGTCTTAATTTTCCTAGTACTCAGTGGGATGGGGTCTTATAGGAGAGGCCTAATCAAATGTAGAATATAAAAATTCATACTGTATTTACTTTGTATTAATACATCGTCACATAAGAAGATTTTTGACACTGGCATGATTCTATCCACATTACAACATGCTACAAATGTCTTGCATATAGAATAGATTCAATAAATATGTATTAAGTTGGTACTTAAAGGATTTTGCAAATGCTGAGAATTTCAGAATGTTCCAAGAGTAAACATATGTTAAGAGCAATCAACAGCAAGATGTGTTTAGTAGGTCAACAGACAAGCCTTCCAGTTTGACATGACAAACTGCTCCATGTGTAAGATCATTCGTATGGTGATGCTAGTGCATGGCAGGGTCCCAGGGCCACCACTTCCCGAAACGTGCAGACTCCCCACGCTGCTGCTGCTGGCGGTTGGCTCCCCTCTCCTGCACGCAGGCTCTGTTCCCTTGCTCCCTGACTCACATGGCAACAAGGACCGGCAGCTACAAACGTCCGGCTGAGCTGTCCAGCTTCTCCTGCCCAAAATTCCCGCTAATGTAACTTCCAAATTGTTAATGTATTTTTTACTCTCATAAAGGGAGGCTTAATCTTTGCAACAAAGGAAGCTATTTCACATTACTCAGGGACTGAATTAAGAACGATCGCGGAACACCATGTTTCCAGTCCTGGCACTGACTTGCCTTGCATCGCAAAGCAGGGAAATCTCTTTGGCATTTTCTAACCTCGAAGGGATGTCCTTGCTTTCTGTGTATATTCTGCTCATAGAGTACTAAGATAAGCTACTTTCTGTATACACCAGATATCTCCTTTCTAGGGATCTAGGCATCAGTTCCAAATCCCCCCAAATTTCAGGTGGGATTTTAGGTAGGTGGACCCTGCCAATGGGGCAATATGAGGAAGGCGGGTGCAGGTCTGAAAAACTGGCAAAAATGACAACTCAGACTCAACTAAGTTTCTCCCACTTTTCTTTACTATCAGTGACTTCCAACAGCAAAAACCCCAAGGGCAGATGTGCTCAAGGTGCAAGTTGGTTCAAGTGAGCTCTGGCTCCACTGTGCCTATCCTGGAACTGCTGAAGCAAAGTAAAGAATTTGTCCCCTAAGTACCCTGCCTTGGTCAGTATGCATTACATACTCGAAAAAAAATTTCACATGTATCCCATATATTTCACAAATAAAAAAATATTTAAAGAATTGAATGCCTGGATCAGAAGAGGTTTTAATTCTTTTTTTTTTTTTTTTTTAGGCTGCAGGGGCCACATCAGCCCACATCATCCAGACTTAATGCGGGATCCTGGTTCCTCCTTTTCACAGTGTCCTAATGATTCATAAATCACAGTGACTTTTGCATTTCGTTTCTCACAGTGTCGGGTTTCAACACACTCAGGTTTCAGGGCTATTTTGACCTCACAGGATTTCTGACGTGGCTAATAAGCTCAGACTTCACCCAATTCATTCAATAAGTATTTTAAAAGTTGCAATAAACATCAAGGAAGATTTTTGTGAGCAAGATAATTTTCTATATATTTTTTTGAGACAGTCTCACCCTGTTGCCTGGGCTAGAGTGCCGTGGTGTCATCATAGCTCACTGCAACCTCAAACCCCTGGGATCAAGCAATCCTTCTGCCGTAGCCTCCCGAGTAGCTGGGACTACAGGTGTGTACCACCATGCCTGGCTAATTTTTTCTATTTTTTGTAGAGATGGGGTCTCACTATGTTGCCCACGCATGTCTCGGACTCCTGGCCTCAAGTGATCCTCCTGCCTTGGCCTCCTAAAGTTCTGAGATTATAGGCCTGAGTCACCACACCTGCCCATTTTTCCTAAAATCTCTGAAAGCAAAATAGATGTGTCAGACTCTAGATTGTCATGATGGGGAGAGAGGGGGAAGAGGGAAGAAAAAGTGCAGCATCCACTAGGTCGGTCTGATGGGAAGAATGTAATTATCTAAGTAATGCAACTTGAGAAAAATGAGGGAACTCCCCTCCCCAAAACTGACATATGAAACGAGGACAGGTGAGCAGAGGGAATGTCACCAAATGTATAAGACCCAAGGGCAAATAGCTAGGAAGTGTGTGTTCATGACCAGAAAGAAAAAATAAAGAGAAAACAGTATTTCCTAGTGTGAGAAATTAGTTCACCAATAGAGATTTGGGCTAAAATCCAAGTTTGGGCTAGACTCTCTCACCTTTCCTGCCACAGTGTCTTAAAAATTATTCTTTGTGAGACCAAAGCTATGGTGAGGAGCCTAATGACAGTCAGTCAGTCCAAAGCTGTAGAGTGAAGAAAAGTGGAAATTGTTCTCCAAAATGATTTCCCCATTGCCTGGGGCCTGGATGAGAGTCACACAGATCTTTAAAAATATATAGGTATAATAGGAAAAATAGCATACGTGGTTAACTGCAAATGTGAAAACCTGTATATAACTGACTGATGTGATTGCATTTCTCTCTTACAGGATCCTTGAGCTTAACTCCTTTTATTTATTTTCAGATCTATAATAAACATCAAGCCGCCTCATGGGCTCACATGGTTATCATCTAAGGGGTCGACTCATGCAAACAGTTTTATTAACTTCCTACTGGTCAGTAACCTCTCTCCAACTAGTAGTTAAAGTCTTTGAGGGCAGGGGTTTTTGACTTGTTTGTATTCCCCACAATGACCAGAAAAAATGTCTTACAAATATACGTAATAATATTCAGTTGATTTTCTTTAAAGTAATAACATGAGGCATAGTTTAATACCTGTCATTTTGGGAAAAATTGAAGGAACGACTGCGCATAATGAAGGTCATCCTCCTAATACTCATTCAGGGCAGAGAAGAGAGAGAGGGTCAGGCTCTGCAAATGTTTAATATGTGTCAGGATTGGGTGGCCTGTAGCCTCTATCAGTGTAATTTAATGCATAATCAGATTGGTGTCTGACCACTGAATAATTCATGTGTAGCTACATAAATATGTTTCTATTTGTGCTACATTATGCACGTTAAAGTTAACTTGGGTTTTGGTCCTTAACTCTTAAAAAGGCTCTCATTAAATTAAGTATAAATGTGTCATTTAAAAAATGGACTTGTTATTCCATAGGGAAATATTTGCTGTGTCATATTGTGAACACTCATTTAGCTAGATTGTGTCATTTAAGTGATTAAATGTGATCAACCATATCATCCCTGTATAGTCATATGATATAAGCTTCATACAACAAATGAGGCAGTTCATTGCTGATATAGGAAGAAAAGTAATGTTTATTTCAAGAAGTTAGTTTTGCATTATTTTAAAATATTTCCTATCTACTTTTCCTGCCATTTGTAATGTTTTGATTGAGAAATAATTTGCATACAACAAAATTTGTCTATTTAAAAATGTGCAATTCCACATTTTTTAGTACACTCAAAATTGTGCAGGCATCACCATAACCCAAGTTGAGACTGTGTTCATCATCCCAAAATGAAACCTCATATCTTACAGCTGTCACTTCCCATTTCCCCTGTCCCCCCGACCTACACGACCTTCATCCTACCCTACCCAGTCTCTGTAGATTGCCTATCTTGGACATTTCAGATAAATGAAATCATATACTCTATACTTTCTCTTTTGTCTGCCTTCCTTCTCTTAGCATAATGTCTTGATGATTTATCCATGTTGTAGAGTGAATCAGTATTTCATTCATTCTGTTGAGAAAAACGTACCACTGTATGGATATACCACATTTTTCTATTCATTCATCAGTTGATGGGCATTCGGATAGTTTCCACTTTTTGGCTACATCTTGCAGTATTTTAAAGAGATGCATTTTCAAAAATTTATAAAGCCCACTTCTGCTTTAACACTCTGGAAGTGTGAAAATGTAGCCTCTTCTCCACCCCCCAACAGGGCAGCTTTCCCAGCTTGTTGGCAGGGCAACCACTCGAGTCTCTGTGGTGTTTACTGTCTAAAGACGGACTTCCATTTCCCCTCTAAAACATGTTTTTTCCCCCATTCACTGGCTGAATCCATTTTGCCAAGGAAGTCTTCATACTGTAATGGAATAAAAATACACATTTCTCAAAATTTAACACAAAGAGTGCTGGTGAGGCAGTTAAAAATATGTGTTTCTGTCTTCAATTGTCTCGTGGCCTATGGGAGAAAACACGACTCTCTCTGCTCAAAGCTGTATAGCAGCGGAGTGACTAGCCCTGCCCCAGCTTTAGAAAACTCTATGAGGAGCAACTCCTACGACACAAACTTGCACCAAACAAACCAAAATCAAAAGCCAAAGAATCAAAAGCTAACAAAACCTTTATCACTATGTATTTTGTTTGCTTATTTTGCTTTTTAAATTTTTTGATTGCTAGCATTTTCTTTATCTACAGGTGGAAATTTTAACACAAAAGACACACACATGACATTCAGTTCAGAGAGTTAGATTGGTCTATGTTTTTTTCTTTGTTTGTTGGTTTCTTCCTTCCTTCCTTTCTTTTTTAATTTCTTTCTTTCTTTTTTTCCTAATTGTTAAGATTTATTTTTGCTGTTTAATCCAGGTGGCATAGTTTGCTACTCATATATGATACAAGCTCACTAAGCAGTTTTGACTACATTAATGAATGAAGCAATGAGGGCATTGGCCACTATTTCTTTTTTTTTTTTTCTTTTCTTTCTTTCTTTTTTTTTTTTTTTTTTGGTCAGAGCTGGCTCCTAGAGACTTTACCCTGAGCGGTGTATAAGTTGAGATCTCATCATGCCCTAATTATTTCTTGCTCTTGTGGAGCTGGGTGTCTCCGGTAGAGATATGATGAATAAGAAGAGCAGTTCGAGTATCTTGCAGGAAATAAACACACTAAAAAGCTGAACGAGATGCATTTATGAAGAGCTACTTGAGCGTGGTATACGTTGTCCCTTTCGCAGCCGGTATGCAGAAAATCAGGGAGATGGCCAGCGCCTATCAGGCTTAAGTTCTGCTGCATTTAAGAGAAAAGTACAGTACAATGAAGTAGCTAAATATAAGAGAAAATTTTTACCGCACATGTAACATAAATCTAGAAGTTGCAAGTCCAGGTCTAGTATGAAGCCTCCTCACTTAGAAACCACGAACAAGGGGGCTTGGAGGAATGGAGCATTTACAACAGGCATTCTGCTAGGCTCTCCAGTAAAAATAAATAAAATGGCTGATGATCTTGAAGGACTTGAAGTCTCTTTGTAGAGACAAAAATATCAACAAATAATTATAATTTTGTGACAAGTGCAACATCGAGTTATGTACTGCGTACTGAGATAGTGATGATTATGTCTGACAATCAGAAAAGCTACATGAAGGAGAAGATGTCATGGAAACGGAATAAAGGAGGGAGCATTTCTCACTGGTGAAACAAACCCCAGCAAGAACGAGCATTAAGTACAGAAATCTCTCACCTCTTGGTGTGATTCTCTGACTGAGCTCCCAGCCGTGATGCTGCAAAACCAAGTGTGCATAGATAGATAGGAGTTAGAAAGGTCATGTTTATTATGAGTAAAAAAAGAATAGCTCAGACCTTTGGTTGATTCATGTATTGATTTCTACATGTACTCTTTGCCTCATACCTCCTCTTACACATGCGTTCTTGAGTGGTTATGGCATCCTAGACATTGTTCTAGACCTAGGAATCAAGAGGTGGAAGAGACATAGCCCCTGCTCTCATGGGACCTATATGTCAATGGGGAAAGACACAATAAACAGAAGGAAGAATACAAGGATTGTATGTCAGGTAGTGACAAGTTCTCTGAATAAATGTAAAGAATAAGAGGCTAGACAGTCACAGAGGTGTTATTTTTGGGTGGGATATAGAGAGATTCCATGAAGAGGTATTGTAGCATTTGCCTAAACGAAGTGAGGACCTATAGAAATTTAGTCATAAAACAAAGTACAGTGTCGTCTTGGGCAAATAAGTCTGAAGTGCCTGTTAGCCACCCAAGTGGAAATGTACAGTGTGCTGTCTGGGGTTAGGAGAGAGGCTGGCCCTGGCAAGACACCGTGGACTTCACCAGCTTATGGCTGGTCTACACAGCCAGTGGACAAGATGAGTTCACCTCTACGGAGGCCCACAGAGACGGGAATCTAGTCCTGGGCCTGACTCCTCTGGGTGGGGAGAGAGTATGCGCTGGAGAGGGACACTGAGTGGGCGCAGCCATTGAGCAAGGAAAGCCTCCAGGCCAGTGTGGTGTCACGGAAAATAAAAGGAAGAAGAAAAAACTGTTTCAGGAAGGAGGAAGTGAGCAACTCTCTAAATGCTGCTGAGAAGTAGAGGACCATGAAAGACAAGTACTGATCATTTTCTAGTGAAGAGAAGGTGTAGAGATTTACTCCTTACAGAATAATTTTAGATGCAGTTATTGTCCCAGTTTGGCGGATTAGAATAAGAGTTACAAAAGCTGTTAGTGACTTGGATGATGAGCTAGCTCAGGCTGGCAGTCCCAGTTTACCAACAGCTTACGACCCCACTTCATTTACACATGTCTTAGTGCAGAATCACACACCACAAGTGCATTATACACTAAGTCACAGGCACATGTGACCTTGATTTGCACTGCACTTTCCCTCTGAGTTTCCATGGAGATCACTCTTAGAGGCTCCCTCGCCTGGTCTCCAAAGATTGCGGAAGGAAGGCTCCGGGTGTGGGCTCTGCAGTGGTGACTGGAATGAGGTCTCTGGAAGAAAGAGACCCAGTAGTGTGGGCAGTGTAATAGAGAGGCCAGGCTTGACCCTCCCCTTCTGTTTTCATTGCTATCCTTCCTTCTATTTACTGACCTTTCCTACCCCTGTTGCACATTAAAAGACCCAGCCTATTAGGTAAGACCCAGCCTATTGGTTTTAGAGAAGTTTGTCAAATAAAATTTGTTGGCGATAATATGCAATTTTTCCTCCCTCTCTCCACCTTCCTCCTCCCTGCCTTTTGCAGCTGTGCAGGGTGGGAGGTGGGGAAACCGGGTTAGCACAGCCTCATCTCAGCAGCAGGGGAGCGGAGCGAGCACAGGGAACTACTGAAGTACAGTGATGGATTATCCTCTTTCACCTATAAATTTCTCAAGTCTGCATTAAATTCTAGCCCACGATCAGCATTGGCTCTTTATGAGTTTCTGGGAAATGAAGGTGGGTCTGGCAAACACATAGCAGTTTAACCATATAATCATGCACACTATTGATTTATTTTTAAATCCCAGGGAAACTTCGGTCAAGTAAATGAAAGTTTAATTTCACTGAGAATTAAACACAAAGGTGGAATTTCCACCGACCCTCTCCTGCCTGTCTCACCCCTTCATCCTCTCTACTCTGGTGGCTTCACACAATATACAAGTATCACAAAAACTCCCTGAAATGAGCTGTGGAAACTTGTCACCGGGCTTTCCCGGGGAACAGCCCCAGTTGCCTAGAGAGCACAACGTGGTTCTGGTTCCGGATGCGAGTCACACGGCCCACATCAAGTTCAAGGACTGAATATGTATTTTTAAACACTAGATAAACTTTAAGGGGTAACTTAAAGAAGAGCAATTACTTAGGAATTGATTCTGTCTTTCAAGTGGCTTTTCATTTTGGAGAAACAATTAAAGTTTTCCTCTTCTGGGCCCCAGACCCTGGGATACGTGGGCATCACGATTGCTCAGGATGTACTTAAGAGATGAGGCTGAGACAGACGCACGGAAACCGGCCTTGCACAAACGTCTCGTCTTTCCCACTCCACCGCGCTCCTGCCTCGGGCTCTAAATGACAAGATACCACAGGGACGCCAGAGCCCTAACGGCTTCCTTCCATAGCTACGCCCACATTTTCCTCACATTTAGTACAATGTTTTTAAGGCAACACAGACTTGCTGACTGCAAATTCATAAGCATCAATACATGATGAAGGCATGCAAAGCAAATCGGGAAGCAAAGACAAGTGATTTCCCTTCTAGGGGATAAACAGACAACGGTTTGACACGGACACTGTTGAGCACACAGGCAGGAGTCTGAAATGATGGGACATTAGTCCTATACCATATTATTTTGGAAACATGTGGCCATGGAATCCTTTCTTTGTTGTGTCTTCCTAGAACGTATGGATAACGGGTATCTAAAGTCAGAAAACATTCACAGTGGGAAATAGGCCCACATTATCTGAACACCAGATCATCAGAGATTGGTGTTACAAATATACACATAGATTGGAAGTAGCTATCCAAAGAATTATTTCTTCATCAATGAAGTTATGATATATGAGTGGCTGAACATATCAGAATTGTTTAGTCTCATCCTCTGAGGTTTAAAATAAAAGGAAAATAGTGACATTTTATTATTTTTCCCGAGACAGAGGTCTGCTGTCGTCCACTGGGTTTCCCTTTATGTCAGTTCTTGTGAGAAGACAGTCTCTGACCTGTTCCCACATGATATGTCATGCTGTCTGGCGTGTTCAGAGGCACCAAACTATGTTTCTGGAAATATCTGGTCAAACCAATCCCACTGTAAAATATAGATGGGTGGTTATTACTAAAACATCACAGTGAACCAAAGTGAGCTTAGTCCATTCCTGGATCCTTTTCTTCCCTTCCCCGCTTCTGTGGGTAATACTGGAGAGGGACCCAGCTACCTCCAGAATGAGATTTCACGTTTCCTCAGGAGAGTAAGGTAAATAATTTGAAGAAATCAACCACGCTCTTTCCCCACAGTCAAAGCAAACAAATCTATAATTAGTTACGCAAACATCTCAAAGGATCAAAAATGTGCAGCTCTCAGCTGGAAAGACGATCAGGGATTTTGAGACTTACTAACAGCATATTTAAGAAATAAATTATCACTTCATCTTCTCCAGAGGGAGAAGAACAAATAAAGGTTCTTGATTTCACAGCATAACGCATGAAAACCTGGTCACAGCTTTGTCCCTTGCTGTGGTCCCAACGACTCCTCGCTCTGGCTAACTCCATGGCTAATTCCTTTTTGCGAGGCTACTTTTCTTGCTTGATTGAAAGAGCTTAGAGAAGCTAGTAATGTGAGTACACATTTTCCTAACTTCATACGGACATTAGATACATCTTATAGCCAACCTCTCTGGGTAATATCTTAAAAATAGTAACAGTAGTGAATGATTTCAAGGAAAAAAAATAAGAAAAAGAGGTTAGAAGTCTTTACCTGTAATGAAATAATAGGCACCCTGCTAAATGTGTGTTAACGTTTGCTCAGCATGCTCAGATACAGGGTAATGTCTGAGCTTGCTGATAGGTAAGCATGGCAAATCGCTCTTTCTAAAGTTCAAGTCCGTGCCCTGTTGAGATATTGCCCTAGGAAGAGCCGGCTCTTTTTCCTGTGAAATGACCACCTTGACAATTAGTTACTTAGTAGATGATCAATCCCTTTATATGTGGAAATTTTGTAGCGAATGCATTTCAGTTTTTCTGCTTGATGGGTTCAGAAAGTGAACACTCCATTCAGAAGCATCTTAAGGAACGTGGATTGGAAGTGGAATAGGTTTATTTGGTAGCTTTTTGCTAAGCATAGAAGCAAGATGGATGGATGTTTGTTGGATACCAGCACATATGACCCATGTGTCCCCCATTCATTGTGGTTTCACATTTACATTGCAAATGATCACTGAATCCGGTTGTTTGGTCCAGTACTACAGCCTATGCATTATAGATTGCTATGTAAATCTAAAATTATTTATTGAAAAAAAATGAAAGGCAAGCAAAGTGACGGATGTGTTAATTAGCTTGATTCGATCATTTCACATTGTGTGTGTATGTGTGTATATATATATCACATTGTACCCCACAAATGTATACAATTATGATTTTCCAATTAAAACTAATATTAAAATAATTAAAAAATGCCTTTGTCTCAAAGGTCCACCATAAGAATTCACAGACTCAGGAAAAATTTTGTTATGGAAACACATATAACAATTTGGGGAAATGAAGCACAAACTTACAGGAAATGATGGGACTGCAGGAAGATGTAAAATAAAATGCATGTGACCCAGGGCTGATAGGACTCAGGGTTGAGTACACACAGGGGCAGTGGGCCAGTCTGGAGCTGGCCAGGGAAGGTAGGGGGAAGGCGCTAGTGCCACACACAGACCTGGCTGGGGAGGGCTTTATCCTGGGTTCTGCAAGAATGAGCATATTTGTGAATGCTTTGCTATTTTGGCGTGTTTGAGGAAACTGTTCATTAATGGAGTGAATTGTTCAGTGATGTAACTTTTGGATAATGTGATGGCCAGTGTTTCCTACATTGTGATTCTAGAACAAATGCACCACATTTATTTTAGAGCAATCTACTGCTTGTCTTTTCAAATAGAATTGTTGGTAGATTTTTTTTTAGGTGAGTATCTATTTTTTCACTTGCCCCAACAAATACATGTTTTATTTGAAACAGCTATCTACCTTAATTATTGGTATTCACTTCTCAGGAAATCTGAAGAAAGTAAATTGACAATCATTTTAGTCCTTCTATACCAAATGAGTTTGATAGTTGATCAATTAATAAAAAAATCAGTTTAAATTGGGGAGTCAAAAAAGTGACACTCATGTTAAACATCTTATGTGAACATGAGACATACACGCACATTCCTTTGCCAATGTATTCGTGCAGTGCCAAAATCTTTCTTTGAGTTTGAGTAATTCAGTTATCCAAGTTTAGTCTTGTCTGTCTCGAGTAAATTACAGCCCTATGTCATTTTTCATAATTCCTTGTTTCATTTTTCTTTAGTGTGGAGCAGGAATCTTCAGATTTGTGAAGCAATCTGATTTCACATTCAGAATTCCAAATTTTTACATATTGCTGTCAGTCTTTTAAATTTCTACTTATACATAAACAGTGATGCTTTTACTCTTAAGTTTTTCACATACATTCCACATAGTTCTTACAAAAAAACCCTCCAGATTTGCCTTCACAGCTGATATTTTATATGATATTTGTTTATATCATATAATTTAAATAATAAGCTCCGCCACTACAGATGTTATTTTGAAGAAACAGGACCATGTGGTGGTAAGCACACAAACTAGCCACAGGTAGCAGAAATTCTAAAATATAGAGAGTACCTAGCTAGCCAGGGGCAGCACTGGGCCATGACCTGAGGTCAGTACGTCTAAGAGACAAAATATATAAATAAAAGGTAATCTGAGATAAATGACAATCCATTAAGAGAACATCTCATTAACTTCAATTGACTTCTGAAATAATTATTGCCTTAAACTCTTCTGAGAAGCATAAAATAAGCTCACCTTCCCAAGACCATGCTTACTGTAATATATAAATGCACGCAGGAATTCAGATCCCCAAGCTAGGGAAGCAGGTGCCCCTCACACACCTGCACAATGACCGTTCCTGAGCATCCCTCATCCGCCCAGTCATAAATACAGGACTGCTTAAAGAGCCCCATAAAACAAACAGTCTGGAATCTCTCCTCATGCTGTCTTCTCAATTGCTTATACTCAAAAAAGCAAGTTAATTACAAATATGTTTTTCTAATAACGGTAAGTTAATGCATCAACAAACTAGAAGCTAAGCATGAATTTTTAATCTGATTTGGAAACAGGATGTCAAGATGTATTTTGCAATTAATGTTGCATTTTTTCTTTCTGATCAATATCTGGAGACGAGTGGGAGTGGAATGTGGGGGCCGAAAGCACTTATTTGTATGTGCAAGTGTCTGAGCATTTTTCCCTCAACCTTCATCCTCAGCCCGCTCCCTTGCTCCTGGAGGCAAAGAAAGCAAAGAGATGGGCGTTGACATAAAATTATTTTATTTTATTTTATTTTAAGCCTTTAATCACATTTTTATAAAAATCAATACACCATTTTGAATGTAAGTTCACTAGACGATATCCAGCAGTCAAAGATTGTATAAACTGTGTCTATAAAGTTTCCTTGTTTTTTTCTCGAGAAATCGGTCCATGTGAAATTCATTAGCCCCCTCTGGTGGCAGCTTGAAGGCATTACCACCACGAGCCTTGCAAAGGATTTTAGTAAGTCCCTGGGTTTTCTATTAATTTTAGTCGGACGTCATTGGAAAAAAAGAATGGAGAATACATTTCTATTTCCATAACTGAAACTTATTTTAGAATTTCACGAACAACTTATATTTGTACCAATTTTAATGAAAATGATAAATGCCTAAATTTCTAGTAAATCTGATAGATTATATACTTTTGGTTGAAGAGGAATAATAAACCTTTTTTACCTTGAGCAAACCTTGAAACAAAAGCAGAAATATGTCAGTGACCATCTCAAAATGTTGAAATGAAGAGGCTGACATGGTGAGACAAGGAATCCCGCTTTGCTGGTTCCTACCCAGCCAAGCAGAAGATTACATAAGTCCGCCCCAAGCACTCACAGATAGAGAGGGCATAAAAAATACACAGTTCACATGTTGCATTACGAAGGGCAGGAGGGCAAGTTTCAACCAAACCTGAGGCCCCGAGCGGCCTCGTTCTTCTCAGTCTGCCAGTGATGCGTGGCGATTGACAATATTGAGGGTGTCACAGAGCAGGCACACACAGCACAAACGTGAAAGAAAGCTCATGAAAGATGCAGTATGCCGAATTACACCAGTGCAGTTCAGGGGCACACAGCACACACATGCTTACAGTGATATGATACATTGAAGCAACTGTAAATGTTTAAAGTTAGTGTCGTTTCCATAAAAGTTTGAGTAATAATCACTCTGAATTAGAACAGCACCATCAAAATAGGGCTGTGAAAGCATCTTAAGGAATTGTTTTCTGAGACAATTTTTATGTATTTTACATATTATTTAAAGAAATTGTTGCATCAACTCCACATTGTGTGTATATGTACATATATGTGTGTATATATGTATATGATATTAGATTAATCAAGTATCCACTTCAGTTTAAGATACAGAGTCACCTTTTTTACATGTTCAAACCCTAGTGATTTTCAGCCACTAACTGAACAGAATAGCAGGGGTCCAGATGTCCCCCCATGGAAAGTCCGGTCCCTGCACCCCCCCTCTCCCCTGCCACTCTGCCCATCACACGGCCTCTGGAGTTTTGTTGTTCTTCTGATTTTTATAATCTGTCTTTTCCTATTCCACAAAAACTTACGGTAATATCTACCTTTCAGTACGTGAGCATTAGGCTCTCCTGTTTCTTAAACTAATCCAGCATCAGCAAAGTGGCATCTTCATCCATGGTGGCAAACCAAAGCAGTGACCAAGTATCCCTGAACAATATTTGTGCCTCCAGCTCTCCAGTAGGGTAGAAGCCTTCTCTTTCAGCAGCTATATTTAGACCAGTAAACTTTGGACATTCCCAAACAGACAGCTTTTCTACCCCTGTTAGTTCCTCGGAAGTCATTAGGAATTCTTCCAAGGAAACAGAGCACTCTTATCACACTGAAAGGTTTCAATCTTCATTTTTTGTTTTTATTTTCCTTTTCTCCTTATCAGACACTTTTGCATCTTCTCAGTTTGACAGCCACTCAGCCTCAAAGGGAGCTATTGTTAAAGATTTGGCTCAAAGACAAGATTTCCAGTAAGTGAACAGAAATAAGAAAGCACAGATGTGGGGCTTGTCAGCTTTTGAAGAGATCTCATCATTGCTGCTTTCAAAGTAAGTATATTTCATGATGGTTTATGAGTCATTTACAATAACCCATGTTGTTCCTAAATCATTTTAAAACAATTTACTCCCTTTTTGATATTGAATTTTTCTTATTAAAACTTGCACTTATTTTGCAATGTTGCATTAATTTTATTTCAAAAGCATATTGAACCATTCCTGCGAAGATAGAATAACCCCATTTCTCCCAGTTTCTCCCTCTTCTAACTAAAAAACCCTGAACAGAATACAACAAACAATCACAAGGGACTCAGAAGGAAGACAAGGAAGCGGCAGGCAGGCTCAGGACCCGGGACGTGAGGAGTGGCATGGGGTGAGACCCTGGATTTCAGCATGGCCTCGAATGTTTCCCAGGACGGTCACTGCAGAAGCCTCAAACACAGGACGACCAACAGGGATGGATACATACAGCTCCTAGAGAAGTTTGATTCTCCTAGAAAAAGGACCAAGAATAGGGTAGCCTAACAACAGATGTTTTTAATCAATACCTATCCTATTCTAGCCAAACACCAACAGAAAAAAAAAAAAGAAAGAAAGAAAAAAGAAAAAGAAATGTGTGCAGAGTTTCTACACTTCATTGAATGGGTAAAATATAGGCACTAGCAGCTGGTGAAAAATTGCAGGTATATATTGTAATACCTAAAACTACCACCGACGAAACTACACAAAGCAACATACTCCAAAGCACTATAAATAAATCAAGATGGAATCATGGAATCCTAAAAATATTCAAGGAGTTCGCAGAATGTTTGAAAAAGAGAAACAGAGGAATAAGAAACAGAGGAAACAAACTGAAAACAAGTATCAAAAAGGCAGAATTAAGCCATAATGAATAAAGGAGAGTTTGCAGGCTCAGAAAACCTGGGGCATTTGACAAAGGTCACTGTGGATGACCTTGTGGACAAGAAAGAGAAATGAGTTGGAAAAGGCAAAATTAGGTAAATTTGTCTCAGGCCCCAAAAGGCAGCTGATTAACAAATACTGTTAAGTAGAAGGATTCTTAATTTTAGAGTTTTATAACTTAAGCTCAAACACAGAGTCTGTTGTTTATTTACCCGATGATGACTTTGGACAGTTTTCTCCCGCTTTGGGCCTCAGTCTCTTCGGGATAGTTGTCCCTTTAAAGGGTGGTTCTGAGAATTAAATAAGGACACAGATAAAGCACTTGTCACAAGGCCTCCCACACCACACTCAGTAAGTGCGACTTACTGCTGTACAGGACAGGGAGAAAGAACAGATTTCAGAGTTTTGGTTGGCAGAGAGGTCACGTTTTATGAAATGTCTGTTTCTAATTAGGGCTGCAATTATAGAACCGTGGTGTAAATACCAAATGGGGGGGCGATAATGCTTCTGCGCTTAGCACTACTCTAATGTCACCAATGTCACCTTGAGTAGTGCATTTGGGAGCTGCGTTGTCACTGGGACCTGCACCAGCGGTTCTCACACTGTGGTTCCCAGAGCAGCAGCATCTGAAAATGTGTTAGAAATTCAAATTACTGAGCTCCACCCATATCTACTAAATCAGAAAGTCTGGGTTTGGGATCCATAAACCTGGTTTTGACGAGGTATCCAGGTAATTCTGGTGCAGGCTAAAGTTTGAGATCCACTGACTTAGACATGTTTGGAGGCGGGGAGAGGTCTCAGAACCGGACCTCCTAGGGGTGGTGAGGGACTCCGTGAGTTCAGTCTGGAAAGAAAAGATCTAAAGCGGAGGCAGATCGAAGAGGGAGCTGGCTTGTTTATTTTTGTCTTCCCATGGATAACCGGGAGCAATCAGTGGGAAACAGCTGCATACTTGAAGACTCAGGCTTTTCCCATCCGTCCTCTCCGACATCCCACGTGGGTCAGTAACTCTCTTCAAGGGTACCCAGCGGTGGAAGCCATGCCCTGCAGGACATGCCCGCGTGCCGTCGCCTGTGTGTAGCATCTTTTGCCCATTGACGAACATTTGGGTTGTTTCAGCCTTTTGGCTACTGTGAATTTGTACACAAATGTTTATGTTCAAATTTTTGGTTGAACACCTGATTTCAATTAATTTAGGCATATAGCTAGGATCACAATTCCTGGGCCATATGGTAACATGTACATATTGAGACTATTAGTATGAAATATGTTTTCTTTTTTACTGAAGAAGCTAAAATACGGTAGGGCGAAATTGGCTAGGGACTAACTAGTTAAATTATCTCAATTATGTCTAAGACTCATGCATGTGTTAGTTAAAATCTTATAGCCTACAGCTAACATCATTTAATTTAGAAAGTAGCTGATGTCAGGACACTGAAAGAAGGAAATCTATGAAGATACACCCACGCTGACTACCAAGATCAACAAAAGTTTGGCATAAGAACATTCCATCCTTAGTTAACTCTCCCAGTTGCTCCCTGCCTTTTTCTATCTCTGTCTTTCTCTCTCTCCTCTCTCCCCGATTCCTCTCCATGTCTCTTTCTGCATGAAGTGGTTCAATTCTCTTTGGGGCCCACTGAGGCCTGCATTCTTGTTTTTTTTTTTACCTGCCTCTTGAAGCTGAATAAAACCAGAAATGACTAAATTAGCCAAGTCTCCTTGCCTTTACTGTCTCTTGCTATCAATTTCCTTTATCCCTTCTCTGTCTTCTGTCCTTTTATTAAGAGCCTGCATAAAAATCGGGAGCAGTTGACATGACAAAATATCCCAAATGGAAGGTGACATTAATATGGCGTGATCACTTTGTCATGACTAGCAGTGATTATTGCTGCTTAGTTGACAAATGCAAAAGCTCCCCTTACCAGACTATACAGTACAGAAGCCTCACATCACTCATTTGTAAAAGGGCAAAAGCAACAGACATGCAGGCGCACACACAAGTCTCTGCTCACTCATGCACACGTTCGTGCACACACAAACACAAGATCCTGTCACTCCCAAACACCCACTCTTTGATTAACAATTTCACAGACTCGTGAAGCTGGAGGGGACAGAGAACCTTCAGCCATAAACCCTCTGTGTCCCCTTCAGTCAGGCAAGGTCATGTCAAACATTTCAGCTCACTACTTTCTTCTCTGACATTCACTAACGAGGACAGCAATGCCCCAGTTTCTGCAAAGATACTGAACAGCTCTCCTTAGACATCAATAAGTTGGTTTCCACCCTTGAAAGTTCTTGATCTTTGAAATAGCCACTTCCTTTTCATATGGGACGTTTCCTTTAGGGTCAAATGTCATGACGGATTAACTAGTGAGTTCAAAATTGTGTTTGGGGCTATGCCTAAAATTAATTGTAGAAAGTACTGAAGCTAATATTTGTTGGCCCATAATGTGAAATTGCATAAGATTACACTGCAGAAAGGAACTTAAGGTCACAGTACAAGTATTATAGCTAAGCGGTAAATAAGTACATACATCAATTTAATGTTTCTAAAATCCCAGAAAATAGGAAATTTTCTTTTTTATAATGAAAAATGCATATCATGTCTATCCAGTTTCTAGAACTTCTCCACACCTAATCCCTACAAATCGTCACTGTTTCTATCAATTGGAATATGTTATGTGACTACTAAGGAATCAGTTTAAAAGCTTACACCCCTTATTTTACTGAACTGCAAAACTTGAGAAGAATTGTACAGATACAATCCAGCACAGGTTTTTCAAAGAAGCAAACCAAGACAGGGAAGGTGACTGACTACAGTCTTAAACTAGCAGCCCAGGCTGTGACACCCATTCTGTGCACTCCCCACTGTTGGCTGTGCCCCTCTGGGTCAGATTTCTGTCATAGGAATACCTATAGGAAGTAAAGTTTGGAATAAAGCCTACACTGTACTTCAAACATTTCTAAACTCTCTACCGTGTCCTCTCCTGTGTAGACTGTGTCTGATAAAATATTCATGTGTTTTATTGTATAAAATGTTGACAAGTCCCTAACATGGATGCTGGCATCACAGGGTGGGCAAACACATGTGGTCCCCACCTTCCTGGGATTTACTCTGCGGTGAGAGAGTCCGTTAATCAGACAACCCCACACATCCACGTACAGTCAGTGCTCTTACGGTAAACACTGAGTGTGAGGAGAGGGCGAAGCGGGGGAACCTGATCTAGTCTGATGAGGCAGAGAAGCATCCCGGGAGCTGAGGGTATTTGGGTCTGAAAGTTGAAGAGAAGGAGCTAACTGGGAACTCGAGGGTCACGAGGTGAGTGTGAACACAGGTGAGAGGTGAGTGTGAACACAAGTCACAAGGAGGAGTCAGCGTGACTATTTGAGGAACCGAGAGAAAGGGGGTTGTATTGGTCAGGATTCTCCAGAGAAATAGAACCAACAGGAGATATATGTGTCTCTTTCTAGATCATATATATACAAATATACAAGAGATATAAGTAAATACAAAGCATTGTGTCATGAGATGACAGAGGTAGAGAAGTCCCTCGAGCTGCCATCTGTGAGCTGGAGACGCAGGAAGGCCTGAGGGCTGGAGGGCCGATGGGGTGGGCTCCAGTCTGAGGACCGGGAGTCCCCAGGGCAGGAGCAGCTCGCTGCCCCCGTTCAAGCAGCCATGGGGAGAGCGAGAGCGAGGGCCTGTGTCTCCTCCCGGCCTGCACCTTTCCGCTCTGTTCAGGTCAGCAGAGGGATGGTGCCACCTGCCCACCTGCAAGGGCAGGGCCATCCGCTTCGCCGGGTTCCCCAATTCCAATGGGAATCTCTTCCAGAAAACCCGCACAGACACACCCAGAGGTAATGTCTAGCCCGGTATCTGGGCACCCTGTGACCAAGTCAGGTTGACGCACAAAATTAACTATCCCGGGTGCGAACTGGAAAGAAGGAAGGAGGGAGGGAAAGGTGGTGTGGTGCAAGAGGGGGCTGGTTGCCCGGTCGGCAGAGGGCATCCGGTATAGTCTTTATCTAAATGGAATTCTGGTGTTACTTAGAAGACACTTTACCGTTATCTAATTCTGTAGGGCCTGTGCTTTTCATTGAATTTTAGTGATTCTATAACTCTTGAAGTTACAGAAAACAGATTGTAATACAAATTATTTTTGTCCATAGAGTTGCAAATAAATTTCATCAGGTGGAGATTTAATTGATTTCTATTTCATGGAAGAGATGACTCAGTGTTACAGTTTATGCTCTGTGAATATTGACAAATTTTGCAGCAGTGAGCAATTCGTTGCAATATTTCTGTCTGTCTATATATGTGTTTCTCTTTGAATTATTTTTGGAATCAGTTTTAATCATCTACTTTTTAAAATCATTGATATGCATTCATTTTCTCATAGCATGAGAACCATGATCTTACATGGTCTTAAAAAAATTCCTTAACAAGCCTCATTCAATATTTTATTTTATATCTTTTTTTATTTTTTATTTTTTTGAGACAGAGTCTCGCTCTGTTGCCCGGGCTAGAGTGAGTGCCGTGGCGTCAGCCTAGCTCACAGCAACCTCAAACTCCTGGGCTTAAGCGATCCTACTGCCTCAGCCTCCCGAGTAGCTTGGACTACAGGCATGTGCCACCATGCCCGGCTAATTTTTTTCTATATATATTTTTTAGTTGGCCAGATAATTTCTTTCTATTTTTAGTAGAGATGGGGGTCTCACTCTTGATCAGGCTGGTCTCGAACTCCTGACCTCGAGCGATGCACCCGCCTCGGCCTTCCAGAGTGCTAGGATTACAGGCGTAGCCATATGACAAGAACCTGAGTTATAAAATAATTTGTTATTTAGTCATTAAAGCCACACACTTACTACAATACCTACACCAATATTTTGAAATGTTGCTTTCTTCAAGGAATAGAAGCATTTATATCCCCGAGCAATATACACAATTAGATTCAGGATTCCTGGAGGTAACACCGTTCTTAACATGGCTACAGAGAGACTGAAAAGGTCTTGTGAAAGGAGAACCAGCATGAAGCAGGAATGCACTAATGTGACAGTTGTCCTGTGGATTAATTGAGTAAATACACATAAAACATTTAGAAAGGTTCTTGCAGAGAGCAAACAATCTCAATAAATATCATCTTTGATTATTCACTTGTGCTCTATTGATCAAACAGAAATCTGTTTCAAAACTGTTCAAAAGAATATAATATAATAATATTATATATATAATATTTTGTCTTTTGATTCATGATCAAGGCATATCTTTCTATGAATCAAGCTTTCTGTAATTTCTCTCAGCAATGTTTTATATTTTTAATATAGAGGCCATGCAGTTTTGTTAGATTTATGTCCAGTTATTTACTAATTTTGATAAAATTGCTATATTTTTATTTATGTTTTATTAGCTTATTTCAGAAACCTTAGGAACTTTATGTTTAAATACTGACCTTGAATGTGGCAACATTGCTAAATTCACTTGTTAATTCTAAATATTAATTCCAATATTTCATTATGGTTTTGGATTTTTTATATTTGTGAATAATGATCATTTTATATTTCTTTTCCCATTCCCCCGCATTTAATTTTGTGTCTTCAGTAATGAAATTGCTAGAACTTACAACAGTACAATATTGAGTTAAAGTGAACATGGCAAACAGGCTTGCTTGATTTCTGACCTCAGAGAAAAGGTTTATATTTTTTCAGACTTAAGTGTAATTTTTGGACATACATTTCCTGTAGATACCATTTATAAAATTAAAACATTCCCTTCAATTTCAAGCTTGCAAAAATATTTTTCAATCATAAATAGATCTTATATTTAATCAATTGTTTTTATTATTCATCTATTAAATAACCATATAATTCTTCTAGTTCAATTAAAATGATAAATTATATTGTATAACCCTATCATTCCTGAAATATACACCATTCAGGCACAATATATTAATATTATAGTTTTATATATTTATGTATTTGCATTGTTAGTATTTTAAACGTTTTTAAAAAATTATCTCTGTACATGAGAGACTGATCCCTAAAACTCATTTTTTTGTAACGTCCATATCAGGTATCACTTATTCTAACCTCATAAATATAAGTATTCTATCTGTTTTCATTCTCTGGAAGTTTTATTTCCTTTTTAGGTGTTTGGACAACTTCATTGGCAATGCTATCTGGGCCTCAAGCTTTATTTGTAGAAATACTGATAATAACATTTACTTTTTTAAAAAATAATGGACAGCATAGATTTTCTATTTTTCTCATTTTAATTGTGAATGTGCTTTTCAAGAATTTTTTGAATTTTTAATTCAAATTATCAAATTTATTGGCTTAAACCATTAACAATAGCATCTTTTTATCTTTTATCTTTTGAATGAATTGGAGTGAACTGCTTTGTATTATTTCTGATATTTGGTAATATATGTTTTCTATTCTACTATGGTTATTGATTATTCATTGTAGAGATTTATAATTTTATTAACCTTTCAAAGAATTAACTTTGGCTTTATTGTTTTCTCAATCTTTATTTTCTATTTTGTTGTTGGCTTTTATTTTTAATATGTTCTTCCTTCCACTTTCTTTGGATTTAATCCATTTAATCTTCTTTCTTTGTTTTCTGGTTTTCAGCTCTTTTGTACCAAATAGATATAAAACTAAAAATTTCCCTCTAAGCTGTGCTGTATCTGCACCTTGTAAGTTTTGAATAGTTACACCTTCATAAAACTTTAACTCTTAATTATATTATTTGTATCTTATTTTACTTCAAACAATTGGAAATTTTCTAGATATGCATTGTTGTTGGTTCCTAACTTAATTTTACGTAAAGAACATAGTGTGAATATTTCAGTCCTTTAAAATTCATTAGAACTTTCTTCATTATCAAATATATGGTCGATTTTGCTAAATTTTCTGTGTATACATACGAGGATTTTGAATTCCCTCACTCTTGTATTCAGGGCTCTATGTGTATCAGTTTCATCATATTAATCATGTTTTTAATTTTTCTAAATCTGCTCAATTGTCAGCTGTGTGTGCTGATTTTTTTTTTTTTTACTCTATTATTTAGATAAGCAACACTTGTTTGAGTTATCTAAGCGGTTTGTGTATTTATGTAGCTTTTTAATCAAAGCCTTCTAATAACAATTGACCATATGGTGCCCACACATTTTTAATTAATCAATCTTTGTAACTATGTTGAACTCTAAAGTGTAAGGTATAAAATCTTAGAGCAATGGAAATGTAGCTGTGTTATTGCCATGGAACTGGAAATTCATCTGATAACAAGACGTGTTCTGTTCTCACCAGCAGATGTCGCTCTTACACTTCGTCAAGATTCTATAAAAGACACTGGGCGATACATTTTTAAAAGAGTTTTATGTAGATATTTGGTGATACATTCCACTCTCTCAGCTTTGTGTGTCTTTGGAAAATCAATTTCAAGTCATGTCATCATTAGACCAATATTTTGTTCTTGTTTACGCGAAACTTTAAATAAAATTGGAGAATGAAATAATTGCAAAGGCTGGAGGAGCTTTCTGTTATTGACGCTGGCTAACAACTTAGGAAAGAGATACTCTACATACGTAGATGTTTGCAATATCCATTTCCATGCCATTTAAAAAGAAGAAGATAAATCCATCAGAGTTCTGGAAATGCATGCAAAATGCGCCGTTCATTCCTGCATGGACCTTCAGATGTCAGCTGAGTTTAACTCCGTGATGTTGCTACACTTGGAGGAAGACAGGTGGCAGCAGCTGCGGGATAGATAACAGCTGTGATCTTCCTTCCAAGGAGCCAAATGCAGAGCAGGTGGAGCTGGTTGAATGCTCTTTCCTTCACATTTGTTTCCACTGAATGTTGAGTAAAACTATGTAAAAGAAAAAAAAAATGCTTTGAGGGATTCTCCCCCAAGGACGCTTATTCCTAATCGCGGAAGTCTGCATAATTTGTAACATTGCCTACCCCCACCATTTGGAAAAGAAGTAAAAAATTTGACAGAGGTTAAGGGAGAGAACTAAGGTCAAACAACTATGGCTAGAAATTCAAAATCAGGTCTGCATCACTCCATGTCAAACTATTTCCATGACAAAAAGGCATTCTGCTCATAAATCCAAAAGTATGCTGGTCTGTGACATGTGTGAGTTATTTACAGCGTTCGTGTTAGTATTCAGCACAGTCTAATCTCAGAAATCAATTTCTATGAGAATCACTTAAAAGTTTATTTTGAATTTAACAACCCCTTTTTTCTGCTAAATTTTTGAACTAATCTTCTCAGGAAGTTATTAAAAATAGAAAATGATAATCTATCTTATCTCACAGACATGGATTAGACCCCGTAAGATTCTTTCAACTCTGAAACATAAAAGAAAACAATTGTGATTTGACTTACCATGTATCTTCCAAGTTAGATAAATAAAGTCACATTTCTTTGAAAGGCCCTCAGCTGACAATTCTGCTCCCTGAAACACCTTTCTCCACAGTGATGGGGAAAAGAACAGCAGGAACCTACGCGCATCAAATGCCTCCAGATAATGGATATGGAATGTTAATACATAAAAGCCAAATATTCAATTACTCTTTATAGAACCAACATTCCTCTAACACACAATAATATTGAAAGTACCTATTTCGCTGTTGATGGTTCCGCATTATATTCAACTTTCTTCAGGAAAGGAAGTGAGCTAAAATTTTTATGCTGAGCAAATTGTACACTTCTGCTTTAAAGTATAAAACAGCATGTATTAAGTTGTTATCTCAGCAAAAATAGGAGAACAAATTTTGATTCAAAGTGGTTGTGAAAATTGCAAAGATCATATATAAAGATATCATTTTTGTTTTGTGCTGGTATTCGAAGTTACAGGAAACAATTTCGGAGATAGGTGGGGGAAAATCACAGCAATAAAAATAATAATGTCCTGGCTAAGAAAGTATTGTCTTTACACAATTCTCATTTATCACTTCAGTCATGTATACCTCATGAAATATTAGAGTGGGAGGATTTTGGGGGCAATATGAGCTTATTTTTCTATGTGGAAACTGTCCCCAACTCATTTCCTCTGTAACGTGATCCCTATAAATCTTGCTATTATTCGCAAATCTCTTACTTAGCAACGGTGCCATCCCAGGCTCTGGAGAGCCTATTACTTCATCTCTGCTGTTGGCTGTGGCAGGGGAGGGGACAGAGACTCCACTATTCGTTTGAATTGGTCAATGAGCAGGACATTGTGGCCTTCCTAGTAAATTAATGGTAATGCTGTGCCTTATAGATTTTAAAAAAGAACCACATAGAAGACTTCTGCTCATGTTAATATGAAGTAGAAATACTTCTCTTTTCCTTCTGCTAAGCACTAACGCAACTCTGAACATTGTATTTAAAACAAATATAAAAAGACTGAATTTTTTTTTTTTTTTTTTTTTTTTTTGAAACAGAGTCTCACTCTGTTGCCTGGGCTAGAGTGGGTGCCATGACGTCAGCCTAGCTCACAGCAACCTCAAACTCCTGGGCTCAAGCAATCCAACTGCCTCAGCCTCCGAGTAGTTGGGACTACAGGCATGCGCCACCATGCCCGGCTAATTTTTTCTATATATATTTTTAGTTAGCCAGATAATTTGTTTCTATTTTTTAGTAGAGACAAAGTCTCGCTCTTGCTCAGGCTGGTCTCGAACTCCTGACCTCGAGTGATCCACCCGCCTTGGCCTCCCAGAGTGCTAGGATTATAGGCGTGAGCCACCGCGCCCGGCCTAAAAAGACTGAATTTTGGAGAGAAGAAAGCAGACCAGCTAGTGACCTTGAGACCCCAGGGAGGCATTAATGGTGAGTTCCTGGGTTTTCGTTGGCCTTGTGTTAATATATCCCAGACCTGAAACTGAAGAGTTCTGTCTGCAACCCAGAAACATCAATGGACACGGTCAAAATAGGTCCCAACAAAGGCCTGTTCTCTCTGGCCAAAGGATCAGGAAAAGGGCATTGCAGGAAAATAGAACATTTTAGACAATGACCTCTCCACTTCAGCAAATATCAAGGAGAAAATAAGGTCTTACCCCTACCACCACCATCAAAGGGAATAGGAGCTTAGATTTCCACCTTTGCCAGACCCTAACAAGACACCCCATTTTCTCCTCTGGAAGATGTCATCTGGCTGGGCAGTAGCGAGGTACCCACACACCACAGTGCCAGTGCAGAGAATGTTGCATGTCGGGGCCTGGACTTCACCCCCCTCAGCAGTGATGAGACACCCCTCTGCCTCCCTGCCCGGGAGACTGGGGGAGGGAGAGTCACTACTTTCCCCAGCAGCCAACTGCCAGCAGTAATAGGGCCAACCCCCATCCCCCAGGGTCAGTGGAGGTCAACCGTGGAGCCAAATTCTCACCCTGCCGAAGGTCAGGAGCAGCCCTTAGCCCCCTCTCTTCCGGTCAGCAGGAACTGCGGGGGGAACCTGCACCTCCAGCCCCACCTGACGGGAATGAGGTGCTGCCTCCTTCTCCTGTCGAAGAGTAAGACGGAGCAGCGAAAACAGATCATTGAAATAAGATCGAGTGTCATGTTATGTCCTGGTTTCAACTGAAAATCACTTGTCATGCCAAGAACCAGGAAAAACTCAATGGGAATGAGAAAATCCAACCAACAGACTGCAAACACCAAGATGATACAGATGCTAGAATTGCCTGACAAGGAATTTAAAGCAGCCACAACAAAATGCATCAACGTGGTGAGCACACTTGGAACAAATTTTTTAAAAGTAGTTATTTTTCAGGAAAGAAAGAAAAGATACAAAGAAGAACCAAATGAAATTTTTTTTACAACTGTAAAATACAGCTGAAATAAAAAATCTCAGTGGATGGGCTCAAAGATTGGTGAAACAGAAGAATCAGTGAACTTGGAAGAATAATAGATATTGCACAATGTGTAAAAAAGAGAGAAATTGATTTTAAAAATGCACAGAGCAACAAGGGCCTGTGAATATAACACAAGATTTAAAATATGTGCCATCCTCATCCGAGGTGGGGAGAAAATAGATGACAGGATTGAAAATATAGTTAAAAATTCAATGGCTTTTAGTTCCCAAAGTTGGTAAAAGACATAAACTTACAGATTTAAGGAGTTGTGCAAACTATAAACTGTATAATCCCAAAGAAATCCACGATGAGATACATCATAGTCAAGTTTATGAAAACCTAGGACACCTAGGACAGAGAAAGAAGAAATTTGAAAGCAGAAAACAATACCTAAACCTCCTAGGAGAAAAACAGTTCTAGTGAGAGGGGATTTCTCATCTAAAATCATGAGGCCAGGGAGTTGTCACAAAGGTTTTTTAAGTGCTGTCAACCACCAAATTTATAACTAGAAAAGGATCCTTCAATAATGAAGAGGGAGTTAAGACATTCTCAGATGGAAGAAATCTAAAAGCATCTGTTTCTGGGACACCCACCCAAAAGGATGGCTACACATAGTTCACTAAACAGAAAGAAAGTGATAAAAGAAGAAATTTTGGAACATCAAAAAGAGAAGAAGAACACAATAAGAAAAAAAATATGGGTGAATACAACAGGCTTTCATTCTCCTCTTGGGTTTTTAAAATTATGTTTGATGGTAGAAGAAAATAAGTAATGCTGCCTGATGCAGGTTTCAGTGAATGTAAATAAAATATTTAAGACACCTATAAACAGAGAAGAGTATAGTAACATACAGGTAGGTAATGTTTCTACATTTCACTCAAACTGGTAAAATGTTGACACCCATAGACTGTAATGCTAGGTGTATATATTCTAGAGCAATCACTAAAACAGTTATACAAAGATATCCACCCAAAACTCCACAGATAAACCAAAATAAACTAAAAAATCTTTGAGGAACCCACAGAAAGGCAAGGGAGTGAAGAACAGAGAAAAAACAAAAAACAAACAAAAAAAATAGCAGACATAAGCCCTAACATCAATAACTACATTCCATTTAAATGGTCTGAAGATACAAATTAAAACTCAAGAGATTTGCAGAATGAACTGAAAAACAAACAAACAAAAACAAAAAACAATAAAACCTGACCCAACTATAAGCTACTTATAAGCAACTCACTTCAAATATAATGACATCAGTAGATTTAAAATAAAAGTATGAAAAAAGATCTATTATGCAAACATTAGTGGAAAAAAAAAACAGAAGTAGCTCTATTAAAATTAAAGTAGACTTCAGAGCAAAGAAAATTGACAGATACACAAAGGAATTATGTAATGAGCCACCAAGAAAGAATCATAGTGATCCTAAACAATTGATGTGCAAATATGTGAAGCAAATACTGGTAGAGATGGAATGTCTATTATCATGAATAGACAAATTCATGATTATAGTTGGAGACTTCAATACCCTTCTCTCAACAAGTGATAGAGCATCTAGACAGAAAATCAGCAAAAACATAGGGAAACTCAACACCATCAATCAACAGGTTCTAATCAGTATTTACAGAACACTTCAAATAAGAGCCAAATACACATTCTTTTCAAGTATTCATGAAATATTTACCGTGACAGACCATACCTTAGGTCATAAAACAAAGCTCTATAAATTTAAAACAATGAAAAAGGCATCTGCACTAGAATGTTTATGGCAGCACAATTCACAATTGCAAAGATGTGGAAACAACCCAAGTGCCCATCAATAGATGAGTGGATTAATAAAATGTGATATATGTATACCACAGAGTACTACTCAGCCACAAAAAACAATGGTGATCTAGCACCTCTTGTATTATCCTGGATAGAGCTGGAGCCCATTCTACCAAGTATCACAAGAATGGAAAAACAAGACCACATGTACTCACCATCAAATTGGTATTAACTGATCAACACTGAAGTGCACAAATAATAGTATCCTTCATCAGGTGTCAGGCAGGTGGAAGGGGGAAGGAGAGGATGGGTATAATCACACCTAATGGGTGCAGTGCGCACCGTCCAGGGGTTGGACACACTTGAAACTCTGACTCGGGTGGGGCAAAGGCAATATATGTAACCTAAACATTTGTACCCCCGTAATATGCTTAAATAAAAAAAATTTGAAAAAAAAAAAGATAATAGGAAAATTTCTGAACACTTGGAGCCTAAACAATATACTTCTAAATAATCCTTGGGTCAAAGAGAAAGTCTCAAGGAAAATAAAAGAAATAACTTGAACAAAATTAAAATTCAAGGAACTAAATATACTTATAGGAGATACAGAATGATTCCTAAAAGATTTTTAAAAGCCAATAAACTAAGATTTATAACAGTAAGCTAAGGATGAATCAGTATTTCTGTCCAGAATATCAGTGAATCTTAAAATTACGATATGATTATCTAATATTTTTAATTGTTTTTCTGTAAGCAGCAACAAAATTTGTCATTGAATACTAACTTTTGTAGAGGTTTACATTTTTAAAATTATTATTTGCAAAAAGAAGATTTAAACGGAAAAATCACCAAATAATGTGATTATTCAACTGGTAAGTCCCAGGTAGACAGTCTGGGTCACCAAGAGCTATAGCCCCAAATGTGCTCACCTTTAAGAAGGAAATGGCTTCCTTTTGTGAAGGGCTTTATTCTTCAGAGAAACAAAAGGGATTTAATGCCACATCCCTGATTACAATAAGGACAATTTAACTGTAAAGAAGAAAGAAAGCTTCTTGATGTACTTTCTAAACATCTGGAAGAACATTTTAAAACTTGAGTTAACATGTTGGGAGGGGTTTATAGAAGGTGTCCTTTTTGCATGTAATGTCAGAGAGAATAATTATGAGGTCGTTTTATTTTACAAACAAACTTCTGGCAAATTGATGGGATGTTGTATTCTGAGTTACTGTTCTGACTCACTGTCATTTATTAGTTAGTGTGATGGTACCTTAAAACCCAGCTAGTAATTGTTATATAAGAAAAAGATAAAATAAAATTCCATCTGCTATTTCTATTGGCAAATGAATACCATGAGGGCTTGTTAATGCTGTTGATGTAAAATGTAAGGAAGATGTTATAAAACTTCTCATGACAGGTGTAAACACACTTCAAAATATGTATAAGCTCAATCAACACAGCTTGGGGATCTCACCAGCCAGCTGCTCTGTGTTGATAAGACAACCGCAGAGTTCCAGTGGGGGCCATGCCAATCAGATGCCCTGCTTCCCCCACCTGTGCCCACGTGTGCAGGGGAAAGCTCACCTTAATTCAGATGAAACAATGGGGCAATGGGAGAATGATTTTGAGCTATGTCACCAATCTGGTCAGAAGTCTGTGCATCAGATAGGGTAATTAGTACCTAATTAATATATCATTAATACTAATATAACTGGTATATCATTAATCTAAAATAAGACAGGGGAGGCAGAGAGAATGAGAGAGACTGACTGTTGGAAACTAGTTGTTGGAAAACTGAACAACATATTAATGCCTTTAGGCAGATACTTTCAATTTGAAATATACACTGAATCTGGAGCTGGAGGGGACCTCAGAAATCATTTGGTTCTATATTTTGTGCTTGGGGAAAGCACAGAACTAAGTGATTTATTAAAGGTCGCAGCAAGTCAGTAGCAGAGCTGATAATAGAATCTGCTTCTATTTCTGATTACACATTTTATCCCTCTCCCCAAATTGCCACTATCGAATAGAACTAAGATTTTTTTAAAAAATTTAATGTATAGGACCGTACTTCCCTCAGCTGACGCACACGCCAGGGTTGCAGATGAGTTCAGAATGTGCTGGAAGTGAAAGCTGTCAACCAGCCAGTGAGGAGATGAGTACTAGTTTACCTGCCCAGAGACCTGTGGAGTCTCTGTGTCCAGGTAGAAAACACATCACTGTGTTGGAAGAAGGATGTGCGTGGGACCTTTGCTTTTCCACTAATAGGCCAGAGATGAGGACTGCCTGCAGAAGTCCACAGGTACTAAAATCTGAACAAAGGAAAACTTGGCTTCCATTTCTGTTCTGCACAGATGGCGAATCTCATGAGAACTAAGTTGTGGAGTTAGTATGGTTGCTTATTAGGCAGGCAAGTCATTGCACCTCTGAGATTCTTATTCCCTAGTTTTAAAATGAGGAGTTTGATTAGATGTGCTTCTGTTTCCATGTGTGATCCACAAATATTCAAAATCAGGGTAACATTCATTTTTCTAGAGCTATGGATGCATAATAATTATATGTTGCATAGAAAGTGTCTGACAAAAATAGAGCAATGGCTGATAGTGGGAAGAAAAATATTCAACCTCCCTGGGGGCATGAGCCCTGTGTTTTCCCGCAGCATACAGCAAGGGCTTCATAATTGCCCTTTTAATGCACTCTGTCCATATCCAGACAAAAGCATAAAATGTTGGATGTGGTGTATCCGTTCATTCATTCAACAATGATTTTTGAGAGTCTATTACGTATCAGGTGCTATCCTTTCTACTGGGGATAGAGCAATAAAGAGGACAGGCGAAGTCCCCTCTGGGAAGGAGCTCAGATTCCACTGGGGTGAGACAGACAAATCACATCAACAAATGCGCTAATTCCAGATAGTAAAAGAGTGATGAAAAACACAGGATTTAGAAGGAGTCTGGGAACAGAGAAAACAGCCTTTTCTCTAAGAAGGAAACATTTGAGTTGAGGTCTCAACGATAAGACAGAGATCAGGGATAAGGGATTTTCAGGCAGGAAGAATACACACATCGAAAGAAGCATAGTTTATGGAATTATAATCATTTCTACTACTCAGTATGAAAAATCACAATACCAAAATGTGTATTTGGCATTTTAATGTTTGCACCATAGGGGGCATGGGCTGAATTGTTCTCCCCAAAACTCACTAGTTGAAGTTGTAACCCCCAATCCCTCAGAATATGACTATATTTGGAAATAGGGTCTTCATAGAGGTAACAGAGTCAAAATGAAGTCATTAGGGTGGGCCCCAATCCAATCTGACCATTGTCCTTATAGAAAGGGGAAGTTTGGACACAGACAGACACTCACGGGGGGAAGGTGATGGGAAGAGACAGGGAAGACGCTATCTGCAAGCCAAGGAGCCAGGCCTGGCGCAAATCCTTCCCTCACAGCCCTCAACGGGAACCAGCCTCATCGTTTCTCTAGCTCTTAATTAAAATGTCACTTCTGTACCCAAAATGTCAATAGCAGATACCAAAATTGAAAGAAAGGAATTTTTATCTGATAGGTGACAAATGCCTTAATGTTTTACTTATTTTTTGCAACTTGTGAAGTTGAATATAAATTCATGCTTATCGGCCATTGAATTTCTTATTTAATAAATTGCCTGTTCATAATGAAATGAGAATTCTGGATTTTTGCTCCCTAAATGGCCCAGAACCTTCTCCATATTCCTCCCAAGGAATAATGTTTAATGTTATTCCTCCCAAGGGGAGAGTAGATTCCACGGATGTTATGACCCTTCCACTCTGCCACCCCCCAAACATATTCTCTGCAGAGCAGCCGCACTGACCTTTTAGATATAAATTTAATTGCATTGTTATACAATTTACGTCTTCCAATGGCTTTTTCTAGCATTTAGAAACATTGAAAGCTCCTTTTAAAGTTGTTTTTATTTTGAAACAATCTTAAAATTACAGAAAAAAATTCAAGTACAATTCAAATAACTTTTTCTCCCCAAACCATTTCAAAAAAAATGTTGTCAGCATGTTGCCTGCCATCCCAGACTATTATAGCATATATTTCCTACAAACAAGGACATTCTCCTACATACTAACAAAATGATTAGCAAAGGCAAGAAACTAAAAAAAAATATATTACCGTCATATACTCGTCTGACCTCATTCAAGTTTTGCCAGTTGAGATGTAGGGTGTTAGGAAGCTGGGGCTACTGTAGGAGCTACTGTAATGATGGCATAAGATAAATAAATGACAGTCATTAGTTAATGGCCTGTTTTGAACCAATCATCCGTTTCAATTCTTGTAACATGTTTCATTTGTCTTGACATCCACAAACAAGGACACTGGATGCAGACGTCCAAACTCTTAGGAGATCATGTGCTTAGAAAGGACGAGGCCTCCCCTTGTTGCCTCCCTGCCACTGTCGGTGAAGAGCAGAGGTTAAAAGGAACCTTAGCAGTTAACTGTGAGTTTAATGACCTGCATCTTTATAACTGATCATTCAGAACATCCCACTGTGGTATATCTAAGTAATATAATTTCCATTTTGCAGGTGGAGAACACGAGTCAGTAATAAAGCTGCAGGCTCCCAAGGAAGTTAACTTGGTGGTAAGTTTATTAGTCTGGAAAACCCCAAATCATCAGTTGGAATAGGTATTGACACCTCCCTGCCTCATTATGCACACGGGCACTTAACAGCTTATAAGTCAGAAAAGGTTAGTTGCCACCACAGAGTCCCTTTCCTGGGATTTTTCTGTTCTACTGGGTGGGTGTGCACGGACTTAGGGCAGCAAGCTCAGCCTCATCACACCGAGCATTCGTATAAAGTGTGCCACTCTTGAACACGAGGACAATGATCTGTCTGTGTTAGGATTACGATATTTGAATCAAGGAGAAGTAATTTAAAATGTCATGCTCTTATCATATAATTTTCAGAAATCATTTGAAAAAGAATGAAGAATACATTTATCCAGAAGTATAAAAATAGTCTTATATTTAAAAAAAATTTTTTTTAAATTGGCAGGCTATTGTAGAGGAGTGTCAATGTTGTTAAACATATGAGCTTTGCAGTTAAACAGATATGGGCCTAATCACAGCTGAGTAACCTTTGGCAATTTTTCTAAGGCTCAGAATCCTTATCTTTAAAATGGACAAAATAATAATACTTATTTGATAGGGTTGCTGTGGATGTTAAACAGAATAATGCCCCTAACTTGAACACAATCCCTGGCATTTAGTGAGCACCTAAAAAAATACCTGTTAGAAAAAAATGTATATTTAAATGATTACACTGTGTTGCCCATTTAAGTAATGAAATATATTAGACTCAATTACAACCCTTCTTTAAAATATGGTTATTTTTAATATCTATGACTAAAAGTGTTACACCGAATGCTTTAAAAAGATCAATGAAAGCTTTCAGTGCATTTTTAAAATTTACGGTATCATATGATGTAGGTTTTACATATTATAAAACTATTTTAAGAAAAACTTTTATCATAAGGAATACCTGCTTTCATACGAGATTGATAATATCTGCACAGTGTTGAAGTATCCATTTCCAAATAGCATTTCACCATCACATATACTTTTCAAGAAATGTCATAAAATAGTTAATGGTTTTCATATTTTAGGCTACTTTTTCTATGTGTCATGTTAGCATGTGTTACTGGAATGAGAAAGACACATTCCGAGCGGTGAGAAGAAAACTGGTATGACTACAGAATATGTGTTATTTCTCTTAAGGACATTTTAGATTCAAAATTGTTTCCTAAAACAACATGCTCCCCTCAAAAATACATCAACTTCATAACTCATGCAAAATAACTGAATACAAAAGGGAAAAAAATTACTTACCTAATCAGAGGAATATATCTGAATTTGAGATGGAATTGGAGACTTCTTTCTTGCACAAGTTAACAAACCTAAGAATTTTTTTTCTATTTTTTATGTATTTATTTGGTTGTCTATTATTTCTGGAAACTAAAAAGTAAGGGAAATGCATTTCTTCATTTAGACTCATAAATAGAATTTTGATACTGATTCTAACACGTAAAAGCTCGATGTCTGCAGGGGGATCACGTAATACATGTTCATGCCACGTGGTTGTACATACTCTGAAACCCAATAGGAAACATCCTTGGTGTTATTCTCTTGGCGTCTCTGTGGGCTGGTGAGCTACTTCAGATTGATGACTGCCAGCTGTGTTCCAAACTCTGTCACTAACCACCTCTTTTCATTTGCTTTCTCATTTTATCTGCAGCTGATTTCACTTGCAGAGAAAAGGAGTACTTTAAAATGAGTCACTGTGAATCCACAGTATAGTTAATGCACTGGTGATGGTGCATTATGTGATGAGTTTACCATAGAAGAAAATGCTATTTGGGGCATTGTTTGAGAGTAATCTTTGCCTTTTGTGTCATATTCTGGCAGCATTCGTCAGGTAGTAACGTGATACTTAATGGTATAATTATCACCATCTGGGATAACAAGCTCGTTTCCTGAATTTATAGTCAATAGAATACACAGTGAAAATGTAAATGTAAGGCAAAATTTGAATATGTTATCAAAATAATCTAGTTTTGGTTAGAAATATAGAGTCTGCAAATTAAGATTTGTCATCTTTCTCGATAGAAAATCATCATCATCAACTTCACGATTTTAAAGCCTTTACTTGTTGTCTCAGGTAGGCCATATTTATAGTCTCATTAATCTTCAAAGGCGTATAAGGGATACAATGTTATTATTTCTATTCATGAGATGAAAAATCATAAGATTTGGAGATATCAGTTGGTCCCATAAGTGAACGGCCTTTCGGGATTTTTTGATTTCCCCACCATGCAGTACTTCTCTGACTCTGCAGAATCTTCTGAGATTCTATTGATATTTTAGGAGCCATTATGTCTAAAGAATTAATCAGCCCTTTGAAGTAAAAATGTAATTACTAAGGCCCACATAGCAAGATGCTTTATAAGCATAAATCTATATTGATACATACATAAATTGTTTCTTTGCTTATAACAAAATGAAAGCAATTTTTATGTCTTAACTAGGACCAACATTCCTCTTAGCAAAACAACAAAAAGATTTAAACAAAATAAACAAAAAAGCAAATACAACCTTAATACTCAGCTGAAGCAGAAATCCAAGCTTTGTGTTGTTATGACGGCTTCGAGAAAAAGAAAGAGTCAAACTGTCCCTCATGAGACACAGAATGGATTTGTTTTTAATCTTTCAAAGAACAGTTATGTAAGAACATCAAAGTGAGAGTTGAAGGATAGAGATGAGATCCAGGGGAGGGGAGGGCTATATTCATTACAGGGGAAATTATCAAGAAAATCTCCATTTTGTGGGGTCCAAGGAGAAGCAAAATTAAAAGTCTTTACTATGTGACTTTGAATGTGTGTTGGGCTTCAGTAATATGAACATTCTTGTGATCTTTAGTTGTTCATTAGTCTACTTACTTACTCAAAAAGGCTTTGTGCTAGTAGATTGTGGGCGTGTTGAGAAGAAAGTGAGAGGCTGCATTTTTTTCATCTGTAATTTCGTGATAAAGGAAAAACTTTTTATCACATGTAAGCAAAAGTGACTAATAGAATATGACTTTTTTGACAAAATTGACAAAAGTATTCCAGGGAGGAACTCAGACACCCACGCGGCTTGGGGTGTCAGTGAGAGTCTCCTGAACCAGATAAAGACTTGAGTTCTTAGTCGCAGTGGACAGCCCAGGGGTGGAGGGGACATGAGGTCATCCTGTCTCAGACTGCGTCCCTGCTCTGCTCTGCCACCCTTAGCAGGGGGATTTTGCTTTTGTGAAATCAAAATAATCACTCTCACTTCAGGCACTATGTCTATAGTCCAGGCAGAGAGAAGAGCAGGCAAAAGTTTGAGCCAGCTGAGTCCTGTTCTTTTGGCATTCTCAGAATCCCCTACGCGAGCTGACTTTTGCTTACACAGAGTTGACAAGAACAGGTTCATGTGGCCATGGGTGGCTGGGCAGGTGAAACCTACCTGGACATGCTGATACTCTGAACAAAATTGAGATTCTGTTCTTAAAGAAAAAGGGTAAAATACCAGTAGCACTCCAAAGCTGGGGGATTATAACGGTTTGGGGTACTACAACCTCTTTTTAAAAATAATTCTTAACTATGAAGAGTTTATAGGTGCAGGAAATTGAGAATTTGTCATTCTCTCCTAAATTTTAACAACCCTCTAAATGCTCATCCTAGTCCTACAATAGAGTTAATGTAAATGGTGGTTTTCTGGAATAGACTCATTAAGTAAATCCCAAATGGATCTCAGGCTGCCAGTTAGGAATAAAAAAAAAAAGTAGGCTTGTGGACCACTAGTGCATTAATTAGAACCCATCTGGTTTCATGAAAGGATTCCAAAATCTCCACAAGCCAAAAGGATGCGTTTTATCTGCCATGACAATAGCAACACCTAAGGCTCCGTGTCAACTGATTTGATAATTAGAATTCGAACGTGGCTGGAGCACACGTTTCCTCTGGGCTTCCTTCCCAGGGTTCTACACCTCCAGCAGGCATGTTTCAAGAAATCATTCACTTCCATAACATTGTGTCTTTTTTCTTTTACATAAAGATACAGTGTTTTTTTTTTTTTCTTTCAGATTTTGTTAGTATGGAATAAAATACGGTGTTGGAACTGAAGTCTGTTTTGCAAATGCATTGGGATCTATATTGTTTTCCTGACATAGTTGACTTCATAGATTATGTGGGGCTTTATGTAAGCATCACCAATATAGCTATTAGAAGAATGAAATTGTATTCTCTGATCCGTTGACAGACTTTGAGGAAGTAGTTTGACTTTTCTGGCCCTCAAGTTTTCATTGATAAAACCAGTAGTGTGGAATAGATGACTCTCAGATTACTTTCAGCTAGCACAATCTCTCTCCTCCATATGGTAAGACCTTGGCTATATACTCTTCAGTACAGTTTTTTAAAAGTGCCCACGTCATGCTATGCAGATCATTTGCTACAGCTTCAATCCCCAGGTCCCAAAAGGGATAAAAGAGTTCATGGCATCCATCTCATTCTTGGGAAGATTTTATGACAGAAAATAAATAAACCCAACATCCTCTACTTCACAGTAACAGAGTTCAGATGGGTTAATTGATAAAAAGTACCTGTTCATACATAATGCATGCTAATTATTAACAAGTAAATAGTCATTTTTGAGAAAAGATACAGGAAATAATGACTAGGATACCTGGTAAAATTGTGTTGCAAGACGGGAGTGGAGGAAGCTCACTCCTTCTCAATGTATGATCATTTACTCAAAATTCTACAAATTTATTTATTGGGCAAAATCAGAAATTTAGCAAGATTGCTAAATTTGATAAATTTGATATATTGATAAATTATAAATGGGACAGTCCCTTCTCATAAAGGCTCCAATGCAATAAAGAGCCATAATTGATGAAACCTGTCATTGCAATTCGGTATTACCAAGGCTATGGTAGATGTGTTTATCCAGTGTATAGAGGCAGAAAAGGGAGACCATCAAACACAGTCAGAAGAGTCAGGTATGTCCTGGAATGCAAGACATCAAATCCACGGAAGGGTTGCCAAGAATCAGTCTGGCAGAGGAAGGATGTGAGAAGATACCGAAGACCTTAGATTAAAACAGAAGTTATTGTAAATCAAATTGGATTTCCAAGATGTAATTGTCACCAAAGAAAAACTTTGGCCAGAATGTTCTTCATCTAAAGAAAGGTGAATTAATCTATGATGTCAGATTAGAAAATTTAGATGTCTGAATGTCAGTAATAGAGATAAATGAAAAAATATATACACTGACTGAAAGAGTAGGGACAGAGAAACCTCAAAGATACTTAGAATAAAGGGGAAATTATGTTGTTGATAATTGGTGAACTGTAGTTTGAATGGATTGAAGCTAAAAGAAACATTAGAAAACTTTTGAAGGTTTCAAGATAAGAAATGGTAAAAAGCAGGTGGGGTTAGCATTGATAGAGTATGAGTAATCTGAAAATGAATCAGCAAATGTGTGAAAAAATGAGGCTATTTCCAGATTTAAAGGCTGAGGACAGTACTGATATTTAACTTGTTCACTAATCAGACTTGTGCTTTCTGCTCTGACAGGGTCATTTCTCTCACGTGAACCTGCCATGAATAACTATTACAAGCTGAATAAAATATAAAACTTGTTTGTTTGAAAATATTAGAAAGGACAAGAGGCTGCGATGGGGAGAAAGCTTTGGTATGAGTCTGACATCCGCCTCCCAGGACTCGGAGGCAGTGCTGGCTGAATGCTGAGTAGAACGTGATGGTTCGGAGCTTTTAGGAATCTCAAGTCGTTCAATAGACAAAATGCTGGAGTTCAAGGCCATGAATGTAACAGGTTTTTCTGAGTCCTGGGAGTTTTCCAGTTAACCGTCACACCTGAGGGTGGTCTTGGCGAACATCGGCACAGCATGTATTTACCAATTTCTTTGCTAAACTATTCTTCTCACATCCCGGTTACTCTTACGTTGGTTTCCGTCTTACTAGGCACAGTGCAGTATAGCAACTCTTACAATAAGGAACATGAGTAGCAACATTTTCCCGTCTTTATCCGGAAATGTGCTGAAACCTTTCTTCAAAGATTGTCCATCTGGGTTAGAACATTGGGTTAATAGACATGTTCCCTCCACACTCTGAACATTTTGTTTCTTTGCTCCTTTACTTGTAGTTGATAGTTATCTACTGACCACCACCATAGTAATAACAGTGATGGGGAAAACAAGGATTTGTGTGGCTCTGATTACACTGAGCAGCATTCTAAACATGCCATGCTTATTAATTCATGTAACACTCATGTCATAGTGAAGAATATGCAATGACTACCCCTCCCCTCAATAGAAATTAGAAGGGGACACAGCTCATAATTGAGTCTTTGGGTGTTAAAAGTTTGTTACTGTCAATTTACTTGTTTATCTTTTGGATATAATTTGTTTCTTCTCTCTGGATCCTTTAAGATTTCCATTGGTTTTGTAAGGATCCAAAATCTTACCAAAATGTGTCTAGATAGGCATTTATTTTTATTTATCCTGCTCAGAACTTTCTGTTGCTTCAATCTAATTATTCTGAAATTTCTAGAAATTTCCCAGCAATTAGATCCTCTAATATTACTGTTTCCCTATAATTTGTTTTTTCTTTCTTTACCTCTTAATATATGTATATTGGGCAGTCTCATGTATCCTTCATATCTTTTTACTTTTTTTTCATATTTTCTCATATCTGTCTTTCTCATCTCATCTCTTTTCCTCCCTAAGCTGAATTACAGTCAATTTCTTCTGCTCCATTATTCAGTTTATAATTTATCATACAGAGAATATTTATTTAACACAAGCAATACGCACACATATTTTTGAAGTTATTAGTTATTATTTAAAGCTATTTGCCCTTATTATTATTAATTCTGTTATTTATATATACTTTCTATTTCCTTTTGAATTGTTCTTGTATGGTATGTCCTTTATTCCTGTTGTTAATTATGTCTTTTCACTAGTCCTTATTTGATGGATATTTAATTGATTTTAATTTACAATTGTATGCTATTCCTTTTCTCCTGCATCTGACCCATGGGATGCCAAAACTGTAACAGAGGCCACACCCTAAGGAAGACACCCCGCTCCATCACATCACAAGCTAAGCAGCCCAGGTGAGAGGCCATGGGAGAGAAGTGACCTAGTTGTTGAATATGGTTCCTCAAAAGTGGGTCCTGATCCATGGTCTTCTCCTCTCATCTGCAATCTGTATCAAGTGGACTCATTCAAGTCTTTGGGTTCTGTGGTCACCCGTGTATTACAAATTTATATCTCCCACTCAACTTTTCTCTAACTCTAGAGACCCACTGTGTCCATCTACGAATTTATCAATACATCTCATTTTGAGTATCTCAAAAACATTCACATCAAAACCCAAACACATGGAACCAGGACTTGTTTTATCCACCATCTTGCATTGGTTTATGTGAAAACTTGAGGACTTTCTTCTCCTCCACTAGTGATCAGACTATAAGCTTCTCAAAGTTAGAGAAGCATTTTTTTAAAATTCATTATTGTCTCTCTACCACATGCCTGGCAGAGTTTGAACTGAAAGAGTGAATGGTGAGTGAACATATTCATTTGCAAGATGGTCAGCTAAGCAGGGCCATCAAAGTGGAAGTGAGATAGCCTGGCTTCTACACACTGGCCTTACCTCGTAGACAGAGCCTCCGGAACTCTCTGCTCCTGTTCACAAGCAGCAGCTGTCACCCTCCTTGGAAGCCTCTGGGCGCAAGCTTCCTCGCCTGGAAAAACAGTATTTTTTTTCTTTGACTCCTAGCTTAAGAGCCAGTTAAGTGGCAAAGGCTTTGTACCCAGGTAAACTGCATTTGCATCATGGCTCTACGGTTTCCTGGCTGTGGGATCATGCCCATGCTACTTCCCGCTTGAGCCTGCATTTTTCATTTCTAAATGGAGAAGACAGTTGTGTCTGTGAGGTCAGAAAAAAAACATTGTGCATAAAACAACATGTCCAATATCAGGTATGTATGAAAACATCTTCTTAATATTTTTAGGAAGAATTAGCTGCCTTCCCAATACTTAATTTATACTTATACTATTCAACATAAGTATAAATATATTTATTTTTCAGTATATCTTGGATCTACTATAATTATCTATTTAATACAGCTCTCATGAGATCATGTATGTTAATATTTACATTCCTTGATCCCAATATAGGTGTCTTGCATACCTTATAAATATTTATTGAATGTATGAAGCCACGTTTGAAGGATTAAGTGGACACATTGTAAATATTGTTTGAAATACAAAAATGGTAAAGTGATTACAGAAGCACAATCAAATGACTTTATTGCAAAACTTTATTTTAGTTGTAAAATATGTACATATGAAACCACATATAGTATAACACATTAAATATTTACCATAATTATGTTTATTTTTTGTTATTGTCAATCAAAAGTCAAACTCATAAGCACTCTTGTTATTTGGCCAAAAGCCGGAGAAGCAATACAATAAAGTATCAATTAGGAAACTAGGTAAAATTTACATGTACAGCATTGCTTATATTTATTAATTTTAAAGTTTTATATTTTGGCTTAAGCTTAGATTCATTTCAGAAGCAATCTGTCAAATTATTTCAGTTTGGGAAACAGTATGAACAGTCACTTTATTCTGAGATGTTTTGAAAGAACGTGGGTGAGGGAGAAGAGAGATTCTTCTTTAAGAACCAAATTGAAAAGTTGAGTTTCTTGCTGCCAGTGACTATATTCTTATGTAAGTCTTTCCATACCTTTCTTATGAAGGATACAGGAAAAGACTTAAGGAGAATGACAATGATCTGGCAGCTATCTAGAGTTAAAAAGGGAAAAACAAAACCACTCTGTTATTTATATCTGATGCTGTAGGTTGGGAGACTATATCGCCTGAGGGAAGATGCTGAAAGCAACCTGTAGCCCCAGGACTTGCAGGTGGAGAGCAGCTCTCCAGCTTTCCATATTAAAGCCATTTGGTGATAAGTTGGCTAAGTTTTTGCCTTCTTAAAATTGCTAAGAGAAAGATTTCAGAAAACCAAGAATTACTTAGCAAGACAATAAAACTAGATGTTTGTTCCAATGTAAAGATATTTTTGAGACAGTGACAGAGAGGGGACAAGTACAGGCTCTACTATAAGCCTGGAGCTATCCTTGGAACTTTTTTTACATGCTGTCATCGTATAATTTGCACAAAAATTCTACAAGGTAGGTATTTTCACTCAATGTTTTTTCCAATCTAACATTAAGATTCAGAAAACCATGAAAGTTATAAAAGTCACAAATAGTTTAGTTGCAAATCTCAATTCCAGTGTATTCGGTGTCAAAGGCCTTTCTGATTTTCATGGTTTTAATGAAGAACTCTGTATAACAAATTCTGGTCCTTGAAATCCATACTTAAAATGGAGACACTTTCAGGAAACATAACCTTCTTTAGCAGGAATTGATTTTCCAGAGAGGTGAGGTAGATTGTGCTATTGTTTCCAACTATTCGCTCCCCTCTTCTCTGTGAGATGATTTTACGTCCCTCCCCACGGATTCTGGGTTTGGCCATACTACATGTTTGGCCAATGAGAGGTGAGCAAATGTGGCCTCAGCCCAGACCAAGCAGAAGTTCAGAAATATCACTGGAGTTTCCTCCAGCTCTCTTGTTTTTCCTTTTCTGAGGAGAATCGCTTGTCTTCGACAAAGGCTCCTCTTTCCGACTAAATCCCAAAATGAGAAACACACCGAGCAGAGCCGCAGAGCCGACGACAGTCCCTGACACGTAAGGAGAGTGAGACATCAAACACTCGTTCGCATAAACCATTGTGTGTGTCTTATCTAACTCTCGCCAACCTGTGATAAAAAGAATTGTCTTGGTGAAACCACATGACTAAAGTTAATCATTGATGTCATTCTGGAATATTTAAAATGCCCGTTGGCCTCTGGATATGAAAAGAAACATGAATAAAACACAAATTATGATTTTTCAAAATTGTTTATCAATATCATTTACATATTCATTCACCAAATATACATTGCTAATCTGCTATGTACCTGGACCTACATTACACAGTGTACACAGAGTGGTAATTAGAACATACACATGGTGGCTGCCCTATGTGGAGTTTGCACTCTAGAGGGATAATTGTAATTATACTAATTGTGCCGTGGAGTAGTGATCATCTCAGTAGGGAGGTGGATTGAGGAACCAGGGAAGTTAGCACCACCCAACAGGAACACCGTTGTCCCTTGGTATAAGTGGGGGATTGGCTCTAGAACCCCCATGTATACCAAAATCCCTCATACTCCCACAGTCAGCCCTGCGGAACCTGCATGTGTGAAAAATCTCCCCTCCACGTATGTGGGTTTAGCACCCCAGGAATACTGTATTTTCATCCGTGTTTGGTTGAAAAAAATCTGTGCGTGAGTGGCCCTGGGCAGTTCAAACCCACGTTGTTCAAGGGTCAGCTGTACCAGGAATGCATGTACTGTTCATCTGAACGACTGAGAGTGGCTGTAGATCAGCAGCAGATAGCGTTTTAGCCAAAATGAAAGTTAGAAGTCTCCCAAGAATACAACGACATTTTTTTCTGAGGCAATTGTTTTAGTTTTATAGATTAAAACTTGGTATTACCATGCTGTACATATGTGAGGGCAAACACCACCAAGTCGATTTCCTGTTGGGCATTTGTGGTATTGTCATCAGTCATTGCAATGATTGCCTCAGGTAAAGCACGTCCAGTTAAAGAGGCAGAAAGTAGGTGTCTTTGTAGTCACTTTAAGTGAAGTTCTTAATCAGCTATGGGATTCAGATAAGTTCTCTATGACTCTTTGCAGGAAAGGTTCACTACACATTCATCATAGCTCTTTTTCATCCTATTAAAAATATTGAACTCACTACATTTTATTTTAAATCCATAAACCAGTATTTACTCATGTCTAACAAAACATTATTTATAACCTGTTTTATTCATAGGTTTGTATATATCTGTTTTTTTCAGATTATCATGAGCCAAAATAATATATTTTTATATACATTGATGAGTAATTTTATTCAGTAATAAATTCCCAGCAGTATTATGCATAAAGATTCTTTTATCTACCAGAGACAAGGATAGACTAAGCATATAAAACACCTGTAACAGAGAGAAGGCTGTTAATCTTTATTAGTGCATACTAATAGGTGGAACTGGATCTCACAACGGTAATTGCATCAAGCGTTTAATAGCAGGTTTCGTTTTCAAATAACGTCCTTTGCATTAATCTTTATAACAGCATTGGTGACAGTACTATTATTTTATATGCTTAGGCTGTATACTCCACACAAAGAAGCTATTTTTTTCCCACACATATAATTTTATACGCTGCCACTTGGTACCTAGTAAGACCTTATCTTTACAATCTATGATTTAAAAAAATCCACATGTACTCACCAGAAAATTGGTTTCCCTGATCAACACCTGGGTGCACATTTAGGAATGACACCAATTGGGTATCGGACCGGGGCGGGGAGGGGAGGGGTGAATATCTACATGATGAGTGCGATGCACACTGTCTGGGGAATGGACACGCTTAAAGATTTGACTCGGGAGGATGGGGGTGGGGGATGGGACGGGTGTATACCTACATGATGAGTGCGATGTGCACTGTCTGGGGAATGGACGCTCTTGAAGCTCAGACTCGGGGGGGTTGGGAGGGGCATGGGCAATATATTTAACCAGAACAGTTGTACCCCCATAATAAGCTATAATAAATAAATAAATAAATAAATAAATAAATAAAATAAAAAATAAAAAAATCCAGGCTTTTTAAAGTATGCTTACCTGAATGTGCTATATTCACATTTTTTGCACCAAATCACTTACTACAAAAAATATAATTTCTTATAAACTCAGTAGGCTCAAACTTAGATACACTCAATAAATGAGAGTCATATTAAAAATAAACAGTGAAATGTATTCTTTAGATTATGAACTTTTAAAAATATAGTTAAATATAATAATAGCCAATATTATTATCAACTTACTTAATCCCTTAGTCTCATTCTAGATATTGGTAAACTTATTGTTGCTCTCTCCACTTACATGATGTCAAAATCCTCTTGCATATGTGGGTATAATCCACCTCAGGCAAAACCAATGTTTACAAGCTTTGTGCAGTGGCAGTATCGTAGCCAATGAGGTTTATCTGAGGCGCGATTATTGCTAATTGAAAACTTTCCCCAATACCCTGCCATGACAAACTTGAAATATAGTTGGCATTGGAAATCTTTGACAATCTCTACGGAGACTGACAATAAAAAAAAAAAGAAAATAAGAGAAAAGAAAAGCAATGTATACAATTCTTATCTCAAAAGCAATATTGACCAGTAGAAGACATTTGGGTAAAGCATTCACCTTATCATTTCCACAGGCTTTTTTGCACATGTTAATTATTTCTCTACTGCCTGCTATCATTTATTTTCCACAATCAACTGGGTAGAATTACATAAACTTATTGTAATATATATTTCAATAAGTTATATATAGAACTAAATATACAAATCTATATATTTAATGTCAAGCATGTTCCACCCAACGACAATTCTCTTTATTTTAGAAAAGAACCACTGCACCTATATTGGTAACATCACAGTTTGGATTAGAACACAGGGCAGATCTACTAGCTGTGTACTCTGGGTTTAGTCGGAAAAACAGAATTTCTATAGCATGGTAAGAATAAGGAATTTAATAAAGGAATTAGGGCTTCCACAAGTGCAGGAGCAGATGAGATAGTGAAGGTCTGGATGGTAGCAGCTGAAGGATTAGGAAACGGTCAGTAGGGACGGGGGCTGGGGAGAAGCCAGAGTTCTCTGAGAGGTCAGAGCCTCCCCGTCTGGCCACCGCAGTTAAGGACCAGAAGATGTAGACTCATCTAAGAAGCTGCTGCATCTTCCCACCATGACATTCTGAGAAGAGTGACTGTCACTCCATTCCTCCTTCCAAATCCTTTAACTGACCAGCTGTAACACTTAGCTAGAGAGAGAAGGCAGATTGTAGAGAGTGTTGGCAGAGCTTTTAAAAAACAGACACTCCAACATAATTCCTATAAAGAGAAACAAAATAAATAAGTCCGTGTTGACAGGAAAAATAGTTTTCATAGAATTGAGGATGCATGCACATTATAAGTTTCTTTTTCTCTAAATGGTTTTGAATCCTGTGATGGTTAATTTTAGGTGTCAACTTGACGGGATTAAGTGATACCAAGATAGCTCATAAAACATTTTTTTTTCTGAGTGTCTGTGAGGCTCTTTCCGGAAGAGATTGGTATTTGAATCAGTGGACAGAGTGGGGAAGATCTGCGCTCACCTAATGTGGGTGGGCACCCTCCAACTGGCTGAGGGCCTGGGTAGAACAAAAAGATAGAGGTAAGTGGATTTTTTTCTCTTCCTTCTGGAGCTGGGACACCCATCTTCAACTGCCCTTGGACATCAGAACTCCAGGTTCTCTGACCTCTGGACTCTGGGACCTGCACCAGCAATTTCCCAAATTCTAAGGCCCCAGACTGAGAGTTATACCATCAGGTCCCCTGGTTCTCAGGCTTTTAAGGTCTGGGACTGAGCCCACTACTGGCCTTCCTGGCTCTGCAGGTTGCAGACAGTGGTTGTAGGATTTGTCAGCTGCCATGGTCATGTGAGCCCACTTCCCCAATAAATCTCCCTTTTATCTCTCTCTGTGTCCTGTTGATTCTGTTCCTCTGGAGAACGCTGACTTACATAGATTTTTATTTATTTTTTACCATAAGTCATATAATGTCACTGAGCATAAATTCCCTTGGGACAAACATGGGCTATTTTTACGTACCTTATAACATGTTTATAAGGATTGAATTAGATAATGTATATCAAGCATTAGCACATTTCAGGTGCTCAACACATTAAGTCATCATTTTGGTAGAAAATGAGTTTGTCCTTAGGGTCTGGGTGCCCAATTCATTAATTCAGTGAACTGAATACATCAGTTGACTTCTTTAACACTCAGTTTACTTACCTGTAAAATGGAGAATATAATAATATCTTCATTTAGAATTATAGTCAAGATACAATGAAACAAGACAATGTGTATCCCAGAATCTTCTTTAAGGTTAACTTTGCCTTATTTTGTAGCAACATGTCATTCTCACCATGAATGCTTACGCCGGACATTAGAAAACTGAGGTGTCTGTTGCTGACAACCAGACCTTCCTAGCAGCTGCGTGAATTGTTTGCCTTTTCTGTGACTGGGCAGCTGCAGAGCTCCAGCCTCTGCTGGGCTGTACCTGCCTGACCATCAGGGATATTGAGAGCGACCCATGAAAAAACAAGGGCAGAAAATCAGGTTCTAAAAGAGGCTAGTTGTGATTGTATTGTGGTTTTTTTAATAAGCTTCCAAAATATTTTCTTGAATAGTCCTTAGATGTGTCTTTTCAGAACTTGACAAGAAGATTGAGCTGTCAATTTACAATTTACAAAGTATCACACTGAAAAATGTAATAACATCTGAGTCTCAAATCAGACTTTAAAAAAATCACATATCTTACTGAGGACAAACATTTACCAATAATTCAAAGTACAGGGGTGATTATGAGACGCAGCCAAGCAGGTGGAAGGATGGATTCCAAACGCAACTCTCAAGCTCTGTGACCGTTGCATCAGTACCACTCTGACTTGGCAAGGGAGCTCTCTGAGGGGTGCGTACGGGACATCACAAGAGGAGACATTTCAGTTACAAAATATTATCATTTTTACTCAGGCAAACACGTGCTGGCTCTGCCCATTTTATCAGATCTTGTGCTATAAATCTGTGAATTATACATTCATTTACCATAACTAACCTAGACAGACCAGGTACATTTTGCTAAAAGCATTTCATACATTAAGATTCTCCACTATTTTTCTACAGTATCTACTATCAGGAATTCCTAATAGCATGTTTTTAGGAGAAATGAGTGTTTTATTGTTGTTGCTTTTTTTTTTTTTCTTTTTATCCTGGTCTCTTATCTCTCTCTGGGATTGCTGGAGTAGGTAGGAAGGGTGAGTCTCAGGTTAGTGGCTACCACTTTGCTTCCCACCTACTTAACCTAGTGAATGACTAAATCAATGAGAAGCATTATGATATCATGGTTAAGACTATCGATTCTGTACCCACATTTCCAAGGTTAAAAACAAGCCTTACAATTTACTAGTTACATGACCTTGGGAAAGTTATCTAACTTTTTGGGGCTTCATTTTCTCATTTGTATACTAAAGCAGATAATAACTACTTTATCAGATTATCTTAAGGATTAACTGGGTAAATACCTGTAGAGTAGTTAGAACTGTGCCTCCTGCAAACTGAATATTCAATAATAGCTACTTATTTTTAATACTTCGGTGCAGGGCTGACTGTTTTGCTGGTTGTCTATCTTTTGAGATCAAGCCCATTCTTCTTTCTGTGCCTTCAGAATTAGCAAAATTTGCTAGATTTACTAGGAAAATAGAAATACATACATGTTAATATTCTGTAAGAATCCAAATTTGAGAAGTGCTAAGAATATTATTGTATGAAATAAGTTTAATCATGACAAGCTATAGTTTCATCTGATTAAGCTAGAAAAACGAATCTTTTCCTACGTATAATCACAGGCTGTAGGAAATCACAATTTAAACAGACCACAGACTGAGTCATAATGACTCCGTTCTCCTATCAGCCACATCTGGTTGTCTCTCTGTTCCCTTAAGATAAACGTTTGATGATGGTTGCCTTAAATAGGTTAAAATCCTTTATCATCAGGTTTTTAGATTTAAAGTCACTCCCTGTGAAAAATTGAGGTTATGTATTTTTAACTTTCCAGGCTCTGTGGCTGGTTAGTTAGAAGTTGTTAATCCTCCTAGGAGAGGCTCTGACACTTCTAATATATCAAAGTAGGGTCTCTATGCTCTCTTTCAAGTCATCAGTGGGATGTCCAGTCATCAACTGGACAACCATTTTGGACAGTGTGTTATTCATAGAGAATAAAGTTACATTTAGAGGCAATTTAAAATTGATTATGGTCAATATACATAAATTAAGAAGTTGCCTAGAGATGACTAGGTAAGAAATATCAATTAAAAAGATAGTCCTCTTTCATTTCAATGTCATTTCAATGTGGTTGATATGTTTCTGTGAAATCCCCATGAGAATTGAGGAATACCCACTCTATGAAAACAGAATGTCTGCTAATTATAAACACGGGAATTGTAGCCACATAAAATTTAATATTTCATTGTATAGAACTAGTAACCCAGAAATAATCCAGTGAAATACTTCTTTCCAGTGGGAAATTTGATTAGGCAAAGTTGTCATCAATTAAGCAAAAGCATCTCAAGGAAGAATTTTTAAAAGTCCTTAGGAAGGAAAAAAATCCAATTAAAATTCATCATAATCCTTTGGTCAGTGAAACAGAAAACATACTAGATACCTCAACAGAGGGATTGTGACAAAGGGAATCCATTGCAAAGGTGTCAGAGTGCTGAAAAGCAAAAGCAACGTGGAAGTAACACAGAGGTAATAAACTGAGCAGAAAATATCTACATATTTTATAAAAATCTCAATATAGTTAGGAGGAAAACCTTGGCTATAGAAAAGGAGCAGAACAAGAAAGTATTTTCATTTTGGTATATTAACATTTCATAAAGTACTTTTAATATTATCAGTTAATATGGGTTAATTAAACTTTTTTAAAAACCGTAAAGTTTATCCTTACAGATAGTTGGGCAAATACATTGTATAAAAATGTTCTCATAGGATACATCTTAGCAATAATTATCTACTTAGAAAACCTCCCTTTAAAAATCAATATTTTTTAAAAAACTGAAACTTTTATTCATAAAGATATTGTACTTGAGAGGCTAAAAATCTAGAATGTGTCATGGCTTCTAAGTATACTGAATTGATATCTACTTCAAGCAATTTATTTTAAATGTTACTGGTATTGCCCTTTAAAACTTCCCAATTTTTATATTTTGAGTGTGATTTTGTTTAGAAAACACAACTTACTAATAATTTTTTAAATGAGAAAGAGATATATCTGTGTGTATGTATGTATATTAACTTTTTATTAAAATATAATTTACAAACAATGAAATTCATTTTGGTGTGCCCATTCAGTGAGTCTTGACAGATACATATTATCATGAAATCACAACCACAATCAACATCTGCACCCAAATTCCCTCATATTCTTTGAGGTCACCATTTCCTGACAACTGATCTGCACCAAGAGACATCACCCCCTGTATTAGTTATCTCGTGCTGCCTAACAAATCACCCCAAAGCTAAGCAGCATAAAACAGCACACATTCATGATCTCACTGTTTCTGTGGATGGAATCCCGGCGTGGCTTAGGTCAACAACATTTCTTTCTTTTAGTAGAAATCATAGACATTTTTATCAACACTGAGATCTGAGAATTGTCACTTTTAAAAACAATTTTTTACTTCAATGAAATTAAAATGCCTCAATGACCTATAGGTTTACTATATACTAGTGTGATAACGTTCCATATTTTATGACTTACCTGGTAAAAGGTACCACATTTAATTAAAATAATTAAATATATTGCCCATGCCCCCCGCCATCCTCCCGAGTCAGAGCTTCAAGCATGTCCATTCCCCAGACAGTGCGCTTCGCACTCATCATGTAGGTATGAACTTTTGTACCCCATAATAAGCTGAAATAAAATAAAAAAATTAAATATAAACATAAAGGTAACTAAATAATATAGTTCATGAATGTTAATGAAAATTATTATTCTCCATTTGTGTATTATCAATAAAAATACACATATTTGGTATTTTACAAGTTATAATAAATAGCACATATGATAGAAAAATGCTGATAAAATATCACTTTGTGTCCTTTAAAGCTGATGATTTATTCTATTCCTTTTTTGAGTATTATCTAAATGGTCCGTATATTGAAAGATTTTCTTTTCATCACTGAGGCAGGCACTGGATCTTTGCACTTATCTCATTTTCTTCCAACAATAAAAATAAGTGAAACATAATTTAATGTACCCACATATCAAAAGAATTTGTTCAAGACAACTTGAACATTTTAGCCAAAAATTATCACAATTGAATGTTCCTTACCTGGGAATATTTAAAAGCTTGCATTAAGAAATATAATAACTTTGTTCTTACCTTGAATAGTTGCAAGTCAGTCCAAGCGTGCTATTTATAATTAAGTGGCAGTGACCAAGAAGTGTATTGATTTGTCATCAACTAATTGGCTGAAAATTCTGCCTGAGGAATTTTGTTCTATTTTCATGTAATAAATCCAGAGACACTATTTTTCTTTATTTGCCTCTTTCATACAGGCATCCCAGTACTAGGCACAGAATAGGCACTCAGACAATGTACAGCCATTGAGTATTATGCTGATGATTATGTAGTTAAAGCAGCACCAAGGACAATACCACACGTACACATCTTGGAGAAGATGGCAGTGACGATCTTTACTCTCCACTATGCAAAATAGTTAAAAATTAGCCAAACAAAAATGTTACTGCCATGGATTATTACATATAGTCAGGAATATGATAAAATTATCAACATTTCTTGATATGAAAAAATAATTAATGTAGCTATTCAAGCTGAAGCAAAATTTTAAAAAAGCCCTAGACTTCTGTTACTTTAAAGGAGTTCAAATAAACGAATGGGGAGACAGGAAGGAAAAAAGGATGGAGGGAGGGAGGGAGGAGAAAGTGTGGGAGGAGGAAGATTTTCTTATCTTTAGTTTGAATATAATTACTGTAATCTAAATATGGCAACACCAATTGGCAGTTCATTAGAACCTATATAATCTAGTCGAAAATACAGATAAAAAATGATTGGTATTTTTTTCATTATAAAAATATTTTTGAACCTGTAAAGAATTTATATTTAATGGTTTAATTTTTATTCTACTTCAACCAGTCAAGAAATATTCTTCTTGCTTATTTATCCTCCAGTAGCTGGTGTTTCTGTTTTGCACTTTCCCAAAACCTAAAAGAGTATATACTTTGCTTAGTGCACATTTTATACTTGTTATTTTAAGATGAAAAACAATTTTAATTGTGCCAAGATGTGTCTTGCCTTTATAGTTGGAATGTTTGAGCATAGAATCAAAATCATTTTGATTTTAATTAATAATTGGGAACATCCTGAACTTCCTTTCCCCTTTTTCTAATTATTTAGGTGCCATTGTCAGTGGTATTTAATAAAAATAGATTCAAGGAAGTAATAGAATACAGAGTATCAGGTTTATAGGTTAAATCAGGTTTATAGGTTAAATAAATTCATAATATTTTAGGCATGGTTTCTTAAAATATTATTTATTCATTTTTAAATAATAAATGATGAATAAATAAAAGTGAATGGGAAATTACTTAAAACTAGATGATCAGGGTAATAGAGAATAAAATGTGTATAGATTATCATTCTCATTTTGAGTGAAAATGAAAGAGATGGTTTTCAAAATAGCAATTTCCTATTTTTTTGTTATAATTCCCTGGGATTCTGGAGTTTGAATACCACCAATCAGATCCATCTGTCTTGATAATATAATCAATAAGATATTATGCAAGGGCTATAAAAGCTACTTACTGAGGTTCTCAAAAACTTTTATGTTATAATGATCATTTCTCTATGATTTGAACAACCTATTGGCTAAGAAATTATCTGACCACACTATAAATAAAAATAGTGATTATACCATAATATTAATTTGGAATTTGGGAATAGCACTGTAGCTGATGTAACATACAAAATTTCAGATATTTTAAGGAAATATAACTGTACACTTATTTTTTTATTTCAAAGTATTTCAGGGGTACAAATGTTTCTGGTTACATTTATCAATTTTGCTATGCTTGAGTCAGGGTTATAAGTGTGCCCATCACCCAGATAGTGTGCATTTTACCAGTTTGGTAGGTTTTCACTCATCCCCTTGTCCCCTCTTCCCGCTGCTTGATTTCCACTGAGTTTTATTTCCCTCTGTGCACATGTGTGCTCATCAGTTAGTTCCAGTGTAATAGTGAGCACATGTGGTGTTTATTTTTTCATTCTTTAGATAAAGTATCTTAGGATAATGGTCTCCATTTCCACCCAAATTGTTGCAAAAGGCCATAATTCATCCTTGTTCATGGATAAGTAGTATTACTGTACAATTATTAAATGCATAGGGTAACAATCCTGATAAGAAGGGAAAAAACTGTAAGTGTAAAGCTTTTTTCAGTATTTAAATCAATGAATAACACATAATTTTTGTATACCCTCTGTTATTTGATTCATATTATGAATTTGATTTTTTTTTTTTTAGGAGACAGGGTCTTGCTCTGTCTCCCAGGCTGTAGCGCAGTGGTGCGATCATAGCTCACTGCAGCCTCGGACTCCTGGGCTCATGAGATCCTCCTGCCTTTTCCTCCCAAAGTGCTGGGATTATAGTCGTGAGCCACTGCGCTTTGTTGAATTTGATTTTTAACAATTATATATTATGATGACACATAATTAGAACAATAATAATGGCTCTATTTTCTCCAACTAGATGAACAGTAACTAACCACATTCTGTTTGAGAGCTAAAAAAGTTATTGTTACACAACTGAAAAATACTACAAAAATGAAAATAAATTAGGACATAATTTTAGATGGTCATATTTTACAAAATTCACATTCTGTGGTTTATAGTTTAATATAATAAGAGAATAACAGTTAATTTTTTAAATGGATCCCTTCTCTGTTTCTCTAAGTTAATTGTTACTGATTTAATACTTTACTTTTCAGATGCAGTTATCTAAAAATAGATCCATAAGAAAGACTGAAAATATATGTGTCTGTCTTTGTATGGGGACTTTAAATGTATTTACTTACAAAAGGAAATGAAAACCAAATTATTCCAAATGTGAATACCAACTAAAATTATAAAATTTTCTGTGCCATTTCAAAAATTTTCTTTTCTTTTTTTTTTTATTTCAGCTTATTATGGGGGTACAAAAGTTCTGCATAGATATATTGCCCATGTCCCTCCCAATCCCCCGAGTCCGAGCCTCAAG
>CM052443.1:4232881-4244873 GCA_028533085.1 Varecia variegata | reverse complement strand
GTGTCCATTCCCCAGACAGTGCACATCGCACTCCTCCTGTAGGTATACACCCATCCCCGCCCCCACCCCCGTCCCCCCCAAGTCAGAACTTCAAGTGTGCCCATTCCCCAGACAGTGCACACTGCACTCATCATATTTTCTTCTAACTTTATATTTAAATTTTGGCTAAATAAGCTCCAGAAAATGCCGTCAATTTTCCTCACTGACGGCAAACCATATAAACAAAAATATACCTTAAATATAAGTGTGGGTAATAGAAAAGAGTTTAAAAAGGCATCTGAAATTATTCCAACTGTGGACACATTTCTATTATTAACACATATAGAAGTATTGAACTTCTCTGCAATGACAGTTGTTTACAAATGGATATTATGCCTTGGATAATATTTGTATTTCTTCCTTGCCATTTCGTTCTCTCTCAGCCAAGAAAAATATGGATGTGTACACCACCAATGAAATAGGGCTACAAATGGAAAAACAGATCAATTTAGATAAAGGTTAAATTCATATACAAAGTAGTATCACTAATAAATATAATGCAGGTGTGTTAGGATGGAGCTTCTGTGACAAATAAAGAAACTTAATTATGTATATGCAGTTTTTTCACTCATTTGTTCACTTCACAGCACATATTGACTACCGCTTATGTTTAATGCCGCTAGTTATTTTGAAGGATAACCAGATTGGTCAGTCCTGATGTCTGTCTTCAAACATATATTCTAGAAATTAGCAGTTCTCATATCCACATTATTAATAGCATATCTGTGTTGGTGTCTCTTCCGGTAGATTATCCCCATTTGTACGGTGGCATATTAAGAACCAACAGACAATATCTGATCCTTGATTTTTCCCACCTTACTAAACCTTATGTTTCTTCCATCTGGTCCTCTGTCTTAATAATCCCTTAGAAAGTGATATTGGCTGATTTGCGTCTTTTAAAGGTGAGGTCTTTTCCTGATTTGCTGAAAGCTATCAGGATCACAGAGATAGAACATTTGTTTTTACCAGGAATGCCTGGTTCACAGATACATAAAAAGTACAACACACAAGGGGCATTTTTTTTTCTCCATTCTGTAGTGCAAACTGGTAAAGCACCAGTGTAAATACCATGGCCCTCGCTGTGGCAACACTGATCTCACGTGGCGTTGTTATGCATATCATCTCCAATTCTCACAGACACTTTCTCCCTTAGGTATAGCTTTGTCCATTTTACAGGTAAAGAGGTGAAACTCAGAGGATTCAAAGAACTTTTTAAAGAGCACATAAATACAAGGAAATGAAACTAGAATTTGAATTCGACCTTTTGAAAATCTATTTTCATTGCAGTATACCACATTTTATATGATAATTTTAGTTATGAAACTGCACTTACCTACACAAATGTCTGTTTGCTTGCTTATTCACATGCTATTATGTGAATTTATGCCAAACAATTATCTGTGATTGAAAAACAGGATTTGCTTTCAAGTGTTGCTATTTCTGTGCATACTTGATGAAGAGGGCTTTTGGGGTTACTTAGGACCTCCAGCGTTCAATGTTGTTCCTAGATGATGAATAGCATTTCAATAAGATGATGCAATATAATAAGCATTGGAGGAAACATCAGTCAGATGAAGTAAGGATCAGTGGGTTCTGAAAGTCATGTATTTGACTGAGGACAAGAGAAGCTGGGAGTTTTTCTTCACTGCTGCCCTTTAGAGATGATACATTTGTTCCGTGTTGATTACAAAATGAAGTTTACACATGATTTAGGAAAAATGATTTATTTTGTATAATGCATTATAGGGTATAAAAAATATCTTCCAATGTATAGTCATTTTGATCTTCACACTCTGTAAGGTGGAGAGAAGGTGCTATAATACATATTTTTACAGATGAGGAAACACAAAACTGTGGGGTTCATATGGATAGATATCAACTTTTTTCAGTGAAATGGACTATGTAGAATATTAATAGGCTTGCATTGCCCAATGGTAAAGATCACTGGTTGACTCCGTGGTTAGCTTAATTTCAAAGCTGCGTTCATCACTCTTTATGTACAATCTTAGAAAATTTACTAAAACTCTCTTTAGTTTCCTCATCTGTACAATCAGTAACAACAAATATTTATTATTATTCATAAAATTGCTAAGATGATCAAGGAAAAGATTACATGTGAAACACTGAGAATGGTGTTTGGCATGTGACACGCAGTATGTTCACTAGTCAATCATAACCTTGAAACAATAATATATAGTAGAAAATAAGTAGAAAATCCAGACAAATATTCCTAGATATCTAGCAACCCACCAGTTACTTTTTAATGTCTTGTTTCTAAACTGTTTTGATTTTCTCTACTTAATGCCACTCATTCAATTTAGCAAACATATTCCTCTCAGAGGATTCTACTTAAAGTACAACTCGTAAGCCACACTTTGGTAACTGACATTAAAATATTCTCCCTTAAATAAAATGTATGTTGCTTTGGATGGTATTACATGCACTCAGAAATCATGGCATAAACTTCAACTATATTTACTATTATTCTCCCGTCTATGCTCCAGCCAGCTCAAATCCATGATCTTCTAAGACCACACCTGCTCTAATTACTCTAGGTGAAAAGTTCTCCTTGCGGTCCCTTTTGACAATGGTCTCCATCCTTTAAGACCTGCTTAAAGGGTCAACTATTTACAAAGCCTCTCTTGATCCTCTTAAGAAAATATCTTTATCTGAATATTTCTGCTACTAACTTCTTGATTATAAAACATCATTTCTATGGTATTCTCTTGACAGTTGAAGAAGTTTTATCTTCCATAGGAGAGGATGGAGGAGTTGAACAGGGATGTGTAATCAGCTTTTCAAGATGATCAACACAGCAGATAATTTGGGGCTTAATTTTCCTTACACAACTCCTCTAAGAACTCTTTCTTCTATAAGACTCCATAATTATGTTCTCTACTAGATCACCTTCTTCATTTTCCTCCCCAAGTACTCAGGAAGAATCTCAGCATATAGATTGTAGAGGCTCAAAAAGGGCAGCTAGATTGACATCGAATTTAATTAATGGGAGAGTGAATAAACAGTACAAATTTTATAATGTGATATAAAAAGAATGTTTTATTTTAAATAATTTATATAGTATGTTTTCTGTTCACTTTTAAATTTTGTGTCAGTATCTGTAACTACTAAGAGAGGGCACAAAAATCAACTTTTCAAAAATGAAACACCGTAAAATAGCATGCCTCAGAGATTGGAAAGATAGTAGAAGTGGGGACAAAGAACACGTCGGCTGCACAATTATGGATGTAAAGGGGCAGTTTAATTATATGATCATACTAGCTTAGGAACAAGGACTTTGTGGAAACCAACTGGAGAAAATGACTAAAGTCTGAAGCAGGCTGAGTTTATGCTTCCTACCTCTGAGGAACTAGAGGCATGTTAAGAAAGCATTTACCTCTTTAATACACATAAGGGAGTATGGAACCAGAGGATACAAGGTAATAATGAATTGTTATGAGTGTCTCACATCAGTCACCTGTATTTGTTATTTTTATTACCCTGTTTGATTTATTTCAATAATAAAACTCAGAGAAATTTGTAATATAATTTAAACAAATTCATTAATTAATCAGGATATTTCTAAATTAACAAAGGGTATCCGATTTATCAGACAGGATTATTTATAAAAACATCTCTCTATTTTAACAGGCTATTTTTATTTTGCTACTTTATTCAAAATTTAAGAGGAGCATGGGAAATACTAATCAAATGGATAAGAGACTAATAAGTAACTCATCTGTTTCTTTTATTTTGCATCTATTTCACAATTTTTTGGCTGGATCTTTCGTGCCAGACTGTGATGGACAGAAATGAGCCCATGGAGGAAAGGGGTCCACAGAGATAAACAGCACAGAAACTAACTCACTTCAGTACAGTTAGACAAAACCAAAATCCACTTTTCAAATCATAATCGTTTGGAGTTCAGAGAATTTTATAGGTTTTATTTATATAACCTCCCTCCAGAGTTGGAATCTGACACGTCTCATTTTCATCACTGAAATATACAAACTTCATGATAAGATGACATTACTTATTTCACTGCCAACACCTTAATAAATTATTTGTCATCACTTTAATAAAGGTAATGGGAAGCAGGATCACATTTTCTAATTTATTATGATATTCTCAGGTTAAAGAAAACCCATTCATGGATTTTTTGAAAAATAAAGGCTATAAAACTTGAGGAAAATCCAAATTAAATTCCTAAGGGAAAAATACAGAAAAAGTTGATGCAGTAGCTTACGTGAATAATCAAGTAATGTCAAAGACCTAAATTTATTAGCCACTGAGAATCATAGCTTATGGAGTGAATTAGACTCATTGGAGTATTTTTAGTAGGAAAAAAGTGATGTGAAACAGAAAAGTCAGAAACTCCACAATGTGGGTTTTTCTCCATTAATAGCCCGATGATATTGATCTTGAATTATGTTTATAGCCACTTTAATTATCTAACAAATCAAGGCTAATTATGGCAAATTAAACATCACATATGTCTGTTTTGCAAAGTGATACATAAAATTGGCATGTGTATTAAAATAGGTACCCAAAATCAGATTTCCAAGTCAGAACACTTTGAAGTAGGCAACCAAAGCGCACTTGGACAGAAGTGCAAAGCATAATTCAGGGCTTCACAGGTGATGCTTGTAATCATGCCACTGAGATTTTGAAAAGTGAATTCAAACATAGAAAAATAAAATTTAAAAAATAGCTTTATCAAATTAATACAGTGGGCTAACTCAACACATTATTTAAAACCATCTCATTGAATTAATAAAGCATTTGTGTTAATATTTGAATTCACTCCATCAAAAAAATATAAATATTTATTAAAATAACTTGACGTAAATGTCTTCAAACATCTCATTCCTTTTCTACATATGTCATCCTCTTTTGAATGTCAGCCAAAGGTTGCATTCAGGTGATAAGATCTGACATAGCCATTAAAAAGGAGTTTTTAATATACTGATAAATTTCAACACTTTTTTTTAAACAGGCACCTCCAGGGCTGTGGAGAGAACATCTCCCAGCTCTGCTGCAGCTCTGCACCCCCAAGATCCAGCATCTAGATCTATTGTTGGGAAAACAGCATGACTCCAGAACATTGCCCCAGTATCATCACTATCTTCTTTTCTGACGAGTCAGTGCCTACATGTTGTTAAATAATTCCAGTATTACCACTGAGGAGGTCTATTCTTCATTTGAAATATTTTTGTTTTCTTATGAAACTGTTGCATATTAAATACATGTGAGCTATTAATTCTTATTATTTTTTTAGTGTAGTGTGGTAGTTGTTTTTTTTTTTTTTTTAAAGTCTCCATTAGGGCATTTCTGGTGTAAATATCTTTTAAGCATGGGATAGATGATCCCATGTATGTTTAGGAGGAATTTAAGGGGATGGAAATTCTGTGGGCAGCTACAGGACAAGTGAATGGTGAAATGGTCACCTACTTTATTTTCCTATCTTTATTGCTGTTATAAATAAAAAGTCTTGACATGTATATCATACTTGTTGAGATTATCATTCAAAGTGAAAAGAGTTCTATGAAGATATCTAAATAGGGAAATCAATATAAAATATGACTAATCATTTAAAAAATAATCTTTGGTGCATTAACTCTGAATTAAAGGGCATAGAAGTAAGCATGGTAATAAATAAATTGGTCAAACCAAATAAAAAGGGTACATTTTGTCATAAGCAATGTGTAAAAAAATATGTAGCATGACATTCAAAAATAATTTGTATTCATCATGCTCAATACATTTTTTCAATTCTCCACTTTATCAAATTCACTGGAAGTGATTATTTGTGTAGGTTGGCATTTTTTCAATATAGAGTATTCAAAGTTGTGATAGTTTTTTGATTTTTCTATTATAAAATTTTATTTTATTTTTCATTTACTTGTTTTTTAATATAAGAAATTAAATTCCTAACAGAGATGTAAAACAGTAATTTATGTATTTGGTTTGTAAAGCCTGCTTGAGTTGCAAGGTCTGAATTGTGGTAGACCAGATTGCTATGCTAGTAGAAGAACAGAATTCTTTCAGCTTGTAGAATTCAGTAGTTTTGAAAATGTTGGTAAGCAGATTTATAGTAATTCTGATTTTTCATTTTTTTAAAGGTTATACATATAATATTTTTAAAGTATCCACTCACTAAATCAAACTTTATGGAGTGTGTATACAATTCAACACCAATGAAATACATTTTAGGATTTTACTTTATTTGTATGAAATACATCATAATCACTAATCCTCCGGGTGTCATATTCGTGCCTGAATATAAGAATAATGGAGAATGGTATAATTTAGGTCATAAAAGGGCCTGTGATTTTAAAGCATCTAAAAAAAGACCTTCCTATTCTAAAAGGAGAACATATTCCCAAAACTTTTAGAAGTCAAATATTTGGGGAAGTAAACTTCAATACTAAAGGATCTCCTGTACCCTGAAAGGTGGAAAGAGTTGATATAAAATGTGTACTCATAAGAGTCAGCTTTTTTATCACTCTAATAGAAGAAAACATTTCTCTTAACTCAAGTTAGGAAATTATTATACATTTTATATATCTTTATATAAAAAGTTACAAGTAGCAAGCATATGACCAAAAGAAATGGAACAGTAACAGCAGTATTTGAGAATGCATGCTTTTTACAATGTGTCTAACAAAAAGGATATTTTCCCAACTCAAATATCCAGTACTGACATGCAGGGTATTTTCTCAAACTGTCAATGCAGTCATATTGCTAAGTGCTTAATAAAAAACATTTCTATTGTAGGGTATGAATGGTAAAATACCTTATTTCAAAAACTATTTCTGAAACTCGGTATTTCCTTTTGATATAAAACAAAAAGGAAATTAGGGGTATATAGGAGAGACCAAAAATGAGATTTTTTTTTCTTATTGCAATCTAGTAATTTTACTCATTACTTTTTGCTGCATTTAATCATCATATAACAATAGGTGTGTATAGTCCATAGACCTCTAGCTGGTGTTTCCATGGTCCACATTTTCACTTTTCACTGTAGCATGTTCAAAATCACTCAGGAACGCACTATTCTCAAGCAGTCTATATAATGAAAACAATGTACAGGTAACACAAGGTTCATCCAAATTCATGTTTTTTTTTTCACATATCACACAATGTACAATTATATAACAAAGACATAAAACAACATAGAAACAAAAGTGAAACTGACAGCAAAAATAAAGTTGGGGTAGTCTTAATCAGGAACTAATTTCTTCTTCAAGTTTCCAGTAAATCTTAAAATGTATTTAAAAACTAAGGAGCACTTGGTGGCCAGCAACCAAATTACGAAATGAACATATCATTGTGCAGCGGGGATGTCTTGCCGAAGGAATAACAAATGTCTGTAATTCTTATGTTTGGATAAAGGCAGTGGAATGAATTTAGAAATATGTCCACTTTTCACAATTCGCTATAGAATTTTCTTTTCATAGTCCCCATGTTTGTATAAATAGTTCTTCTCTGAAAATAAAACACAGTTAAAACATTTTCTCCCAATGAAAAATGCATACAAATACACCAATTTATTAAGGTAATATAGAGCATGGAAATGCATTCACCTAATTCAAGAATAGTTGATAGGCTTGAAGAGTTGAAGAGATAACTGCTAGGCAAATTTAACTGGAGACACACTAGGCTAGTATAGATATAGACTATCAAGTGCAGTAAGTAAAGCCATTATGATATCTGATAACAAAATAGATGTACACGTAGACAACTTGTATTAATGGAACCTTGTACATTATCAAGCATTCAAATTTTATCTTATAAAATTTGACATAACATGCTGCATTTAATTTTGATGAGATAAATTACATATGCATGCAAAAATAAGAGTGCATAAACCGTATAAGTACCACCAAATACTTAGTGTATGAATTTTGAGTAGAATGTTGCCAAATTATATAAAGTAATTACCAGTTCTATATATTTACTTCAGCTGTACTGAGACTGAATATTCTAATTTTTTAATTTCAAAAAAACTTGGGTTTCTTCTGGCATTTCTTTAAAGAAAATTCATTAATTATATTATCTTTTCCTTAAAACATGTAAAATTTAGCTTATTAATTTGATATTCTTTTTAATAACATTTTGGTACAATGCTTGATGGTAAGAATACTAACATTTATTTTAAAGACATGTAACCTGAGAATCAACCCTCCCTTAGCAATGAATAAAATATTCATTATACTTCTAATCATGAAATGTCATGAAACACATATCTCAAGAAATAATGAATAAATAGCACATTCCCTAAAAAACTACAAGACAATTGCAACGAAACAAAACAAAACAGAATACAACAAAGTGGGAGAAGGAACCAAGGGCATTTGCTTACCTTGAATTTTCTTTTTAGACCCTAGTTGTGTTGTATTCAGATTCATGTTTGCTTAGAGACCCAATGAGGCAGAACCTGGAATGTTATGGCTATTTCATTCAACAAAGTAATATTTGCACAAAAATAAATATATCCACACAAATATTTACTAAGAGCATTCCTAAAATTCATAAAACTGTGGAAATAGATGTTTCTTTCATCAGCATGCAAAATGTATCAAATTAACTAAAATATTTCAGGTTTTGAGAGTGTATAATGAATGGAGAAAGTATGTCAATTTATTCAATAAACTATATGGTAGTAAACATGCAAAACAAAGTATAAGCAGACTAGATTTTGGAATTTAAAATAATTATTTTAATTTTTTTCCTCAAAACTTTCACTAATTTTAGGACTAATAATATAACACAGATAATACTGTATTTATATTAAAAGGAAAACAAATCAAATGCTTCTAATAATTCTTGCTATATTTAAATATAAATGTTTAATAAACCATGCTATCATATGTAATTTCTAATATAAGTATTATGTGATATGTGAAATAAAAGTATTTTCATTTTCATAGCAAAAATAAATATATTATATTGCAAAATATGTTATTTTTGGATTAAAATTATTCAGCAAGATGGGCGAGCCATCTTGGTAAGGCAATTGTTTCCAAATATCATTTCATATCTTAGAATATATAAATATTGATGGGAGCAACATTAATGACCATGTGGAATCAAATTATCAGTATAAATCTGTATTATAAATTTAAACCCATAATTTTTATAGAAATAGATATTTGTATATGTTTAGAAACAAATGAAATATCTTTGGTCTGTGTGTGCATGTGTGTTCACACACATATATGTATCATGCACATGGATGGGATTTATTAAGTATATGGGTAACACCGAAAAGGAAAACGAAGAAAAAAGTGAGACACTATGGCTTAAATCATTAATCCAGGGGAAACTGAAATATGAAGACAAAATAGAAGACAATATTCTGGAAGTATTACAGTCCTCAGGTTATAGTTGTCATCAAAAAATCTACTGATACTGACCGCTGGACGGCTTTATCGTGTCTGGAAAGCCTGTGACTGGTGGTCGGCACCTCCTCAATTTCGTCTATGTCACAGGCATCTGCAGCATCTTGCGAGTAGTTGTGTTTCATGACCAGGATATTTCTTCTGTTCATGGGCGGGATGAGGGGTTTGACGGGCTGTGCGGGCATCTCCGTCAGGATAGAAGCATCTCTTGTGCTGAGGTTACTGCGGCTGCCTTTAGTGCTGGACAGTTGGGATCCACAGTGGTGGTCGTGAATGCATTTGGAAGATGACCTCCGCAGTTTATGGTAGTTTTCAAAGTCATCTGCCACATCCGCAAAGTCAGCTGTAGCTCCTGTCCCTCTGAGAGTACATAACTCATAATGAGGAGGCTCAAACACCTCCTGGAAAACCGTCTGGTCAAAGTCTGATTTCCTTTGGACGTATTTTTTACGAGGCTGTTTGATCTGCACGATGACAGAAATGATAATCAGGATGATCACGATGCAAGACGTCACGCCGATTACGGTCCCACTGGTGTTGGTCAGCTGGTCCAGAAGGCTGGTTTTCCTCTTTTCTGTACGTCGGAGAGAGTGAAAACAACAAACAAACAAAACAAGAAACAACCCACCATGCATTAATATTACAGTCAAAATGTATACTGAGAACTTTGAAATAGGCTGAGCATAGAATTTTTACAGGCTTATAGTAGCATTAGAAAACAGTTAAAAATAAATAAAATGTCTCACTTTTCATGAGGGTCCTATCTTCTAGCCTTAAAAATAGCCCTTTCATTGCCCAGCATTTTAGCTTTAAAAAGTTATATATATACACATATATATATGAAGATATACACGTTTAAAGAAATTTGTATAATATCTTCAGCATGACATTTGGAAATGAGTAAATTCTTTTCTTCTCATTATTATAAAAAACCCTCTAAACTCCAACACTGGGAACATAAATATATCTGTTGTCAAAGTAACAACAGCATTCTGAAAGCTGAAAGGTAATTCAATTCAACTTGAAGACAGATACTTTTGGAATGGTGGCATGAAAACCTACGCAGCCTCTTTCCCAAATTAAATAACCATAAATTGTAAAGAAATTATTTCAAAAGCTCAACCACTTAAAGTCTGGTTCAAGGAAACTCTGGAAATTGTCTTAACAGTGTACAGCTAGAGGAGATATATTGATTTAAACAAATTTACTGAATTTCTTTAGAAACAGTGAGAGTTGGTGGAATTGGAGCCATAACTTGCTCCTTCTGCCCTTAATTCAACCTGATGGAAGCTCTACGCAGGAAGGTTGCAGATAAGAACACAGGACTCCTCGAGTCCTGTGAGAGAGCTGGACTCCTCGAGTCCAGTCGAGAGAGCTACATTCTCTCTCCAGGTGGGGCAAGCTACCAGCACTTAACATTCCCCACTACCCAGACCCATGTTGTAGGAGTGACTGAGATGTCTGGGGCTCCCTTCCTCCTCTCAGCCTGGAGCTGCAAGTGGAGAACACTAGTCCTGCTCCCCTCATCCAGTGCCTGGTTCATAAAGCACGTCTGTTACCCCAGAAGAATCTGGGCGCTCTTCCTGCCCCCACCCAGAGTAGTGGTACAGAAGTGTTGCCTGGGAAGGGAGTCAGGCCACAAGAATGCAGAACACTATAGCTTTTCCCCAAAAGGTTAGTTTATTTGGAGCAGAGTGCAGAGAAGCTCAAACCTAAGGATAATCTCCAAGACCACAGAGATTTTGTAGTAAGCAATTAAGAAGAGGCTGTTAGTGACTTAATAGCAACAAGCCAAAGCTCAGAAGAGCGAGAAGTTTAACAAAACAAGCCAGGAAATTAACAGCTAGGAAGAGCACCCCTGCATTGTAACAACTCACAAAGCCTGGACTCAAAGACTACCCCTGCAACGAACTGAATTTAATTGGATCAGACTATGGAACAATTCATGATCCTGGACATTGTCAAAAGCAGTAGAGCAAGCAGTTGGCGATGAATGGGGACCAACAACCAGGTGTGATACCAACAGAGGCAGATAACTAACCAGAGAGAACAGGGAAAGAGACAGAGCCCTGCTAACACCACGTTCGTCCAAGGGTGATTGTGCGCATGCCCAAGGCTGTGCCTCCGTGGTGCAATGGCAGAGACTTCACTGAAATAGTCCCGCCAGGTCTACATTCACAAACTAGAAAGAAAACTACAACAGGAGGGAATTGGTATCCAGAGTTTCTACAATATATTATCTAACGTGCAATTTGCAACCAAATATTGTAAGGCATGTAAAGAAACAGGAAACAGGAAAGTGCAATTCATTTATATAAAAAAAACAAGCAAAGAAAACACCTTTGAGACAGCGAGATTTCTGACTTAGCAGATACAAATTTCAAAGCAGCTATAATCAATATGCTTAAGGAACTAAAGCAAGCAATGATTAAAGAAGTTAAAGAAGATGAGGACAATGCCTCATTAAATGGAGAATATCAATAAATAAATAGAAATTATAAGAAATAGAAAAATGGAAAGCCTAGAGTTAAACAGTGCAATCTCTGAAATTA
>CM052443.1:4160907-4232781 GCA_028533085.1 Varecia variegata | reverse complement strand
AAAAAAAAAAAAAAAAAAAGAAAAATGTGGCAAACCATCAAGAACACCAATGTAATATAATGGCAGTATAAGAAAGAGAGGGGAGACAGAAGATAGCAGGAAAAATATTTTTAAAAAATAAAAGTTGAAAACTTGCCAAACTTAATGAGAATACTCTAATCCAAGTTCAACAAACTTCACGTAGGATAAACCCAAAGAGATCCATACCCAGATATATAATATTAAAAATGTTAGAAAACGAGAAAATCTTGAAAGCAGCAAGAGAAAAAAACAACTCGTTTCATAGAAAGGAGCCCCAATTAGGTTAACGGCTGATTTCCTCAGTGGAGGTCAGAGGGCAGCATGAGGACCAAACCAAAACAAAACCCAACATAAAAACCTGTCAAACAAAAACCTAATACCCAGCAGAACTACTTTCAATATGAAATAAAGACATTGCCAGAGAGACAAAAATGCAGAGAATTCAACGCTCCAAGAGTTGCCTAAAAGAAATATTAGAGAAAGATTTTGAGTTGAAAACAAATGACCTCAGACCATAACTCAAATCCACATGAAAAAATTAAACAGATAATAAATTAAATAAGCAAATAAATTTAGTCAATAAAGGCAATTATGTATATAATTATGAAGAACAGTATAGTTGTGTATTTCTTCTGCATTCTTCACTTAACTTTTAAAAAAGCAAAGTAACATTATATAATTGTATTTTTGAGCCTATAACTTATCAAGATGCAATATATTTGGTGAAAACAGTACAAATGAGGTAGGTGGGAGAAAAGCTGTTATTAGAGTAAGGAAATAACACCAGAGGGTAATGAAAATCTACAAAAACAAATACAGAGAACCAGAAATGCTAAATAAGAAGGGTTGTATCACAAATCATAATAATATACACTTGCTATTTTTTTCTCAATTTCTTTAAAAGACATAAGATTATATACAGTAATAATTATTGCAATGTATTGTTGGGTTTGTAACATATAGATGTAACATGTGCAAAAACAATAGAAAAAAAGAAAGAATAGAACTATATATGAATAATGTTTTTATATCTTTCTAGAATTTAGTTAGGATAAACCTAAAATATATTTTGAGAAGTTAAGCTATATACTGTAAACCCTAAAGCAACTACTAATAAAGTTAAGTAAAAAATCCATTGAAAAACCACTAAAAATATTAAAATGTCACATTAGAATATATTGATGCAGAATAGAACAATAAAGAAGAACACAGGAAAAAAATACATGTGATATATAGAAATCAAAAGGATAATGGTAAATGTAAATCCAACTGTATAAATCACCGTATTAAATCAGACTGGATAAAAAAGTAAGATGCAACTATACACTGTCTACTCTGTATCTAAGACACAGATAGAGCGAAGTAAAAGGAGGGGAAAAAGCGTGGACACCAAATCATAAGGAAGGTGGTTATATTAATGTCAGACAAAATAAACCTTAAGAGAAAATGTATATGACTACACATTAGATCATTTTATAGTGATAAAAAGGTCAATCTATGTAACAATTATAAACATATATGGACATAACAACCAAACTTAAAAATACATGAAACAAAAGCTTTACAAAATTGAAGGGAGAAACAGACAATTCAACCAAAAGAGTTAGAGAATTTAATACCCACTTTCAGTAATGGATAAAACAGGGCAGAACATCATAGTGGAAACAGAAGACTTGAACAATGCTATAAACCTACTAGATGGAACAGACTTCTATAGAACAATCCATTCAACAATAGCAAATACATATTCTTTTCAAGGGGACATGGGACAATTTTTAGACTACACCAATGCTTTCCATAAAACTAACCTCAATAAATTAGAAATGATTGAAATAATAAAAAATATTTTCTCTTAATGCAAGAGAATGAATTACAAATCAAAAGAATAGTTTTGCCTTATGAAGAAAATAAATGTGGACTTCCATAATGCAATATTCACATTCTCTTGATTACTGTCTCATGTCAAATATTCTTACATACATGGGGACAAATTTACATTGGGCAAACAAAGCCAATGGTGACCACTCATCATTGACAGGGCCGTAGTAAGATAATTCAGAAGGTATTTAATTTCCTGTGCATTCAGAAGTGGACGTAAAAGTAATCATCACCGATACCCCACCATCAAAATAACTGATACTGATACTGGGCCTGCCTTTCTGACTGTAATGGATGCTGTGGCAATGTTTCTCTGCTTTTATCCACAGAAGGCATTTTAATAGGTAATATTGAACTTTAAGCATGAAAGAGTTATTTGTCTGCTCATCATCCTTTGCAAATTAATTAATATTGGATGTAATAAAAGAATTTATATGGCACTTTTGACTAAAATATGTTAACATTCAAAATCCAGCCAAGGATTTCTGTCTGCATAAACAAACCTTTGTGCGTAGGCTAGAGAAGGAGGCAGGAGCATTGGAAGCTATTTTCATTGGAAAGGAAGAAAAGCATTTTCATAGCAAAACTGAAGTGAAGTGAAGTGGCTGGAAGCACTCGAAACAACAAATACTCCTTCAATATATTTCATCTCTAGAGGATGTGTATAAATCCCAGTGAAGACAAACTGGAACGAGTGGTGTTGCCACAGATGAAGGGGTACCAGGTATGACAGGATAGTAATGTGCTCCACTGAAAGCTCTAGTGTTCCCCCACCCTGCCCCCTGTGCCTCTGCAGGCTCTAATAGGGAGATGTCTTTAATGAGTATTCAAGTGTGAAGGTCAGTCCACTGTGCATCAGTGAATGAGGAAACATCTGGATACAGCATGCTTACAAATTGATTGTAAGACATACATGGAGCTCACAAAAGCCACTATATACTCTATTTTTAAGAGGTTGATGCATATAAACTTCTCTCTTACTCCACAGGCAGGGTATTTTTAAATTAGTAAGGAATAATCATTACCTTTGCAATGATTTTCGTCCCAAGGATACACACAGTTCTGGAGTCCATTGCAGACCAGTGTATTATTAATACACATGTTACTGTGGCAGAAGAATGTATTGCCTTCACAAGGAGCTAAAAACAAGAAGAACAAGATGAAGGAAGAAAGTTATAACTCATGCTCAGTAGTAAATCACTCACTACAAATCTAAAAACAAAAAGATTAGAATGATAATTTACCATCGAAGTGAGATAAGTGATCTGCCATGCGATTTTCAGAAATGTTGCTGTAGTGGTAATTATTTTTTGTGTTACTAACAGAGCTGGAATTTTTCTAGAGAGGCTCAGCTTATAAAAACGGCATGGCGTGTTTTCCATCATTATAATGAAGTACATTATCCACACTTTTTTTTAGTTGGTACATTCATTTAGCAAATCTTAAATGTCTACCACATGCATAAATTATGTTTTACATTGAAATTCTGTATGTATAATTTAGTTTTACTTTGCAAAAACACAACTGAAATATTAAAATAATTTTTAAAAATATATGCTTAAAAAGTACTAATGAAGAAAATATATTAAAGCAAACATCACTTAAGCATAAGAAAAAATAAAGTATGTCATTAAAATTTAGAACCAGGAAAAAATTAATCCTCTAACATAAAAATATATAGAGATCATGCTCATCCACATTTATTGTATATGTTTTGATGAAATTAGCCTACTATGCATGTATTTCACACATTCTAGTGACTTGATATCCAGTGACCATGATCTCCAGATTACAGTGGACATTTAGCAACTGGGAAGGTAAAATAAAAACTCCAAGAAAGTATGAAATCTGGCTACAAAATTTTGTTAAAATGTGAGAAGTTTAATATAGTAATGTAAAATGTTAGATAAAATTTTCAATATTAGGAAAACACATTTCTTTCATTATTAGAGTAATAGAATATTCAAAGTAATCAGTCTTTATATTAATATTGCTTGCGAATTATAGTTTACAGAAAGTGCTTTAAAGGTAACTTGTTTTTGCTTGTATTCATTACGCATATCTCATCAAATATAATGTTAGTATTATTTTTTCAATAATAGTTCTGCAATACTTTTAATGATAGGCATTCTAGAAAAACATTACATTCAATATACATAATTTATAGTGATTAATCAATCAGTAAAAATTTATTAATGATCAATATTATCTAGACCCTGCAGTCATAATGATTTTTTCACTTTCAAAACTATATATTACTTACATTTTAGAAAGTTAGCTTCTTTATTGTATTTGCTATACTAATCAAAATTTTCAGGAAAATATTTTAAGATAACTTAATATGTTTTAATAGTGCTGGAAAAATCCTTTAAAAAAAAACCACTCAAATTCCAAAAATCAAAAGTAAGGCAAAGATATAGCTAACTCAAGTAAAGAGATTCCAATTGTCTGCACACCTTCCACAGCCTCCCCGCAAATCAGTTTCTTCTCTCTGTTCATTTTGACTTTAGGTTTCTGGTTAAACGGTAAAAACCATGTAACAGTCATTTTGAAAAACAAAATTGAAGAGTAGAAAACATGTGATAGTCATTTTGAAAAAAGTATCACATTTAACACTTTATTGTGCTAATGATTTGTTGAGCACTGTTGTGTATAAACCATTCATAATGTAAAATTTAACAATCTGATACATTATTGCAAAAACCTGCATTTTAGTAAAGAAGTAAATTTGAATATCTGTAGTCAACCATAATGGCCTCATAGAACTGATGTGGTTTGTTAAGCAGATAATGAATGTTGTCAAATTCCATACACAGAATATAAAGGAGGTTTTGGCAAGTATATTAGAATGACTGAAAAAGGCTTTTGTAAAAATGCAAAAAAACACTTAATTACAAAAAAATTGCAGTGGTTTTGAAAGTACAGTTATCCACCAAGTAAAGTTTAGCTTTAAAAGAGCATAAATATTTATCGACCTTCCATGATGAGTTAAAAAAATTGTTATTATTAAATAGGATAGGTTAGGTTAAAAATTAAATATACAAATAAAAATAAACTTGCATTCTGAAACTGAGTGAAGTACAACAGTATGTTGGTAACAGCAATGAGATTTAAATTCCAAATACTATAAATTTGATTTTATTTGTTTCTGCTACTTAGTAGCTGTGAAACCATCAATGTGCCAGTATCAGCTATGAAATATAAAGTATTAGTGGTTTTCCTGGGAATACAATAGGTAATCCAGGAATGTCAATAATCACACTCCTAACACACTCTTTTACATTAAATAATTATGCAAATGCACTAGTTAATTGGGAGTTATCCTCTTCTTTTGTTTGTTTTTTGTATTATCCTATGTACTTTTACATATCTTTTCTTCCTTACTTTTGCTAATACTTATGAAATCACTGTGCAAATGACAAAACAAAAATAAAAACAAGGAAGTAAATCTTGCCCTGGCTAAGAAACAGATGTATAACATCTTACATACCTTGAACAAAAATACATTTTTTTCTTACAGACATCAAAAATATAATATTATATCAGGTGCTGAATTTTATTGACAGTGTTTCTCTGTTTCTCTCATGAATGCACACATGCAATGGTGTATTAAAGATTCTCACTTATCTCCTTTTATGAACTAAAAATGGCGCCTCCTGCCTACTAAAATCAAGCGACTTTCCTCTTCAAAGACTCTGTGCAGGAACACTCGTGCCCTACGACTCCCAACACACCCCTGACTTGGTGTCCACACACCTTTCCCTGCCTCTACCTGTCCCAAATACCCATTCTTCGCTGTTGCATTCAAATCCTGTCAATACTGTATCTAAGAATTTGTCCATTTCCTCCATGTTTTGTAGTTGTGGGCATATAGATTGTTATAGTATTCAAAGATAATGTTTTGTATTCCGTGATGTCTGTAGTGACCTCTCCTTTTTCATTTCTAATTGAGCTTATTAGAGTCCTTTCCTTCCCAGTTTTTGTCAATCTAGCAAGAGGGCTGTCAATTTTGTTTATCTGTTTGAAAAACCAACTTTTGGTTTTATTAATCTTCTGTATGGTTCTTTTATTCTTGATTTCACTTAGTTCTGCTCTGATTTTAGTTATTTATTTTCTTCTGCTGGGTTTAGGATTGATTTGCTCTTCCTTTTCCAGTTCCTTGAGATGGTTTATTAGTTTGTTGGTTGTGAACTTGACAACAAGCACCACATGTACTCGCCATCAAATTGGTACTAACTAATCAACACTAAGGTGCTCACATGGAAGTAATATTCAGTGGGTGCCGGTCAGGTGGGAGGGGCGTGGTGGGGGTGGGTAAACTCACAACTCATGGAGGCTGTGCGCACTCTATGTGGAAGGGCACGCTTGTAGCCCTGGCTTGGGCGAGGCAAAGGCATTATATGTAACCAAAATGTTTGTACCCCCATAATATTCTGAAATTTTTAAAAAAAGTTAAAATAAAAAAATCTTTACAAAATACTTTAAAAAATCATATCAGTACTATACTATCTATAAGGTCTTAAAATATCATTCTAATCCACCAGAAAACTTATCAAGTTCTATTATACCTGTAATTTTTAAAGAGTTGAATACTTAGTATATGTTTATTGTCTTTCTCAACAAGTTCTTTGAGACTAGGGGCTATGTCTTTTTAAAATTTGTACTGTTTGTGTTTAATATCTGGTAATGGCTTAGGCTTACTAGGCATGTAGTAAATATTCAACAGATATTTTAAATTGATTAATATTACTTAGCACTTAAATAAGCCCATTTAACTTTGTTTAATCCAAATAATTCCAATTGTATTTAACACTTAATGTTATAAACAAAATTTAAAAAATCTTAGGAAAATATTGGTACAGTGTCCAAAAATCATTATAGTGATAGACTTCTTAATTCTTAAGAGAATATAGAATAGTGTGGAAGATTAGTAAGATGTAAAATTGGATAAAAAAATGAAGATACTTATTTTTAATTATAAAAACTCACATACAAACACATTTTTGGAAAATTTTTCCAGAAATAAATAAACCAAACTGTCAGAAATTATTATTTCTAGGAGTTAATCAAATTATATTTAAATTTTTGAGAAATTTCCCATATATACTTATATGTATAAATATGTATATATACATACACAAACCCATACACACACATAGTTTTATAATTAAAGAAAAACTTACAAGTTTTCATGAAAAGAATAGCAAATGTTACTGCAAAATAGTCTATTTTCTTTTTCAGATTTTTGTTTTTACAAAACATCTTTACCTTGTTGTATTTAAAAATAATGTGCTTAGAAAGTGTTTTTACTAAATATTGCTTCATTCTCTTTTGGGTTCTATTTTTAAACCTTTAACCGTTCCCATTTTACCACAAGGTGGCGGGCTCACACCAGACTTCAGTGAAATCACGGCGCTTCACTCCATCAGGATGGTTACACTGAATGCACCTGGGACCGCGTTTGCACCTATATATTGATAATTCGTTTTTAGAAATTAATTATTTAGCAGAAGACAACCAAAAAATTTTTAGCATATTTGAATTAGGTGAGAGAGATCAAAAGAAGGATTGGAAGCCACAACACTCAAAATAAAGAAAGTTTTATGCAACGTGTTTAATAAAGAATCATGAAACATATAATCTTTTTTCAGTGTTTGTCTCACACTGTTTAAATTATGTAATTAAAAGGTTTTTTTTTAATCTATAATTGCTCTTTTATTGCTCAAGCCACCGAAGGTCATTCTATTGGGATTACTTACTTCCTTTTTTATTTTTAATCCAGAAATCCACTAAGTACTATTCAAGAAATATTAAAACAAAACTGAAATCAAAACTGGCCTATTTACTTCTGAAATTGAAGTTTCAACTAGTCGTGGTTTATGGTTAACACAACTATCACTGGCAGATTAGTTCAACGTCAGAGAAGTGACTGTATTGCATCAAGAACATCTGGAAACAGCAGTGGTGCCGGATACGGTCTGAGAAATCTCCGCACCGTGGGAACATGCCCTTGGCATTGGGGTTCGGTCCCCTGCCCACCTCAAGTCCCCTCCTTCTTGCTCTTGTCACAGATTCCCTTGGCTTCTTGCTGTCCTCAAATTATTTTGTCTTTCATTTGAGCTTTGTCTAAAGCCCACCAGCTCTGTGCTGGCCTGTGTGGGCACAGCCACACTCTATCTCACACACACCATACACAGACACACACTCACTCACTCAAACTCTCTCACACACACTAATACACAACACACTCATACACACACACACTAATGCACATTCACACACCCACACGCACACACACACGTGCACACTCATGCTCACACTCACACAAACCATGCACACTCACACCTTTGGGTCTTCTCTTTGTGCTCTTTTTCACTCCCCGTCTGTCCCTAGGTTCTTGGGGTGAATGGGGATGCTCACCGACACGTGCGGAGGAGCAGTCAGAGGCAGAACCAGCCTGCAGTACAATCGCATCTTGTCGCTTTACTTCTTGGATTCAACTTTTATCTGCCTTAAAGATCTATTAAAACTTTCTGATACTCAAGATTGCCTACAGTCTCTGACCCTTTGGTTGTGAGACGGAAACAAGCTTAACACTGTTATAAATACGAAAATGGGATGCATATCTACATTATATAGTTTGGTAATGAATTCACACTAAGCAGCAAAATCTAGCATACTCGAAAACTCAATTACTTTTATTCCGTACCATCTTTGATCAATTCGGGGGACTAAGATGATTTCCCCTGCCTCCTCAGGCCGCTATGCTGTGTCTACCGACCTGCAGTCAGATTCCCTGGGGCCATCAAGAGACCCTTCTCTGCTCTCTGCAAATCCTTTTCCTGGGTGGTTCCCGCCAGACTCAGAGATCACACTCCCGGTTCCGACTCTCTCTGAGTTCCAGACTTAGTCTGAACATTTGATCACTACCTAACATCTCCACTTGGGATTCTAGTTCCCACCCCAAATGGAAGATGGCTGAATGGGCTCATGGAAAACGGTTACCATCCTACTGCTCCCAGCCACCTCCTCACACGCCTTCCTGGCATATAAAGGGCACGCACATCCCGCAGCTGTTCAGTCTAAAGGGGCAGGATCATCCTTGGGTGCCTTCTTCCTCTGACCCCCTTGTGCTAACTGGCCATTACTTGTGTGTCTTCTATCTCAGCTCCAGGCTCTTGTTAACATCTCCATTGCTGCCATGGAGCCACAGCCACTGATCTCTGACAGCTGTCCTGCACAGAGTCCATGGGCACAGTGGCCACGGGGACGTTGGTCATTGGAAAGTGTAAATCAGGCCAATTTTCACCTTGTTTAAAACACTTCAAACCTTTCCCAATATTGTTAAGTTCCAAACTCCTTATACTCTTGAGTACATAGCAAGTGATTTCCAATCTCAGAACCGCTGCTTACCCCAAACATTTACCAACTTCCTCCTGGACTCAAATATCACCCACCACGCACCATACACCCGGCCCTCTTCCTTCTCCAACACATGAACCATGTTGGGTTTTCCCACAGCACCTACTAGGACTTCAGCTAACTTCCCTGGGCATTGCTTGCCTCCTCCTACAAGACTGTAAGGCAATGACGTGTACCAATAGGTGCTTAATAAATACTTGTCGACTGACCAGACATCGGAGTAAAATGGATATCTGGAGCACAATGGATATTAAATGTCATCTTCTCACTAAAGCCTGTAAATGATTTTAATTTCTAACAAATAGCAAAACTTTTCTTAATAAACCTGATGAAAGAAAATTACTAAAACATTAGAAATATCAATTATGAGTAATCAACTGAGGATGGATTAGAAAAACTTCAAAAACTGGATTCAGAATGTATAGTTTGCTGCTAATAATAATTTTTAATTGTAGTATTCTAATTAAAGAAACAGGAATATAAATATACATGAATGTAAATATATATGTAATGTGTATATTTTATATATATATATATAAAATATATTTGGACATTGGAATTGCCCTTCAAACAATTTTTTTTCCAGAAATAAATGGAAAAACTTCCCCATGCACCACATTAAACTTAAAATGTCCCTTAGGCTATGCAATTAGAGGAATGACATTTTATTTGAAAAATGCTGACTAGATTTAAGGCCAGAAATAGATTTGTGCAACTTCTCTTCATGTCCTTTATCATCTTCATATTTGTTTTGAAAAATCAATATCTGTTTCCAAAACTCTCTGTTCCACTGTGACTAAGTTATTGGTCAAAAATATTTAGTATTATCAAGTAAGATGTATCTTAATCTCTTTTTTAGTACAAGAAATCCTGTTCACAAATTTCAATTTAATCTCACATACATCTATTAGATTCTTCCTCAATCTCTGTGCTAAAATTCCATATTCTCACTATCCCTAAAGACATAATATTAAGAAAAGAGAAACATATCTTCATGTAAAAATTATATTCTATAGATAAATACAATTTCTTTCCTTTCACATGGGGTGAACCAAATCATGATTTATCCATTCTTTTTTTAGTTCCAAGAAATTATTATACATTTTTATATTCTCATTATGTCTGCCTGGAATCAGCTACACAATAATTTATTCATCATGTGTAATTAGACATTATAATTACAGTAAGGAGGATATTAAATTTCTTTGGAGTCTGTATGCTGATTACTATTAGACCCTGGATGTGTGGTACAAGGTTTGTTTTCATGATGTATACATATCTGAAACAGCTGGTTAGTTTAGACACACTTTCTTATCAAGGTGCAATATTTGGTTTCATTGTCAAACATGCCAAGTCCCAAAAAGGGGACTTGCAGTAAGTAAAGATTAGAGCTTAGCACAAACAGACCACCATAACCTCAAGCTTGTCATTCTCCTAGTTCAAATGCTAACAATTCAGAATAATTTTCTATCTCCATGTATTTTCGTGACAGACACAAGCTACTGTAGCTGTGAAACCAGTATCAGAGAGATCAATATATATTATTCCCAAGATCTTGCCAAAAATTACAAGAAATTTGCTGCCTTTATTCTTGTCTAAATGATTCCTTGAAGACCCACGTACTTTACTAAAGACAACATTGATCTAAAATGTTCAATGAAAGTTCTGCAACATTTGATGAAGAAACGTAGAAGCCAAAATTATTAATATTTAAATTGACAATTGTTTTGTTCTAAAAAACTACTTGAGGGAATTGATGTTAAATTTTAAGTATTCCATTAAATTATATATCTATGGGCATAAAAGTTTTTCAATGATTTGAGGTGAATGGACAAGTCAATAATAAAAGTCCATCAAAAATTCATTTCAAATAATAAAATATTTTTGACAGTTGTTTTCTTTATGGTACCATTGGACTCAATCAAAAGTTTTTTCAGAAAGGAAAGGAAGCAAGGGAGGAAAGAAGGAAGAAGGACAAAGGAAGGAGGGAAGGGAGGAAAAAAGGAAGAAAGGAAGGGTGGGTTGGCCCCTGGCAGATTATATAATTTTATTGTATTTTCCTTTGTTCAATAGCCTCATTGTATTTGAAAGTAAGAAAATGTCAACTATCAAAGTTTTAGTATGTTATTATCCCATTAACAGACACAATATTAGCCACTTTCTACTGACGATTTGCTCGTTTCCAGACACATATATCTAAAACTTTCAGCTGCCCTGTACTGTTTCCCCTATTTTCTGGAAAAGGAATTGTGGATTAAAGTCCAGGCATTACACACGAGAAAGTGGCAGAATTAGTTGACTGACATGGAGCTCACGCTCTCACACATTTTGTCATTCCATTTCAGATTTTCTTTTAAAAAGCAAAACAATTTTTTAAATGGCTGATTCGTGATTTTGTTTCTGAAAATGTTTAACAATAATTTTAAAATTCCAAATACACACATAGACTTGCCAACCTTTTTTATAGTAATATAATACTTAATTTTAAAGATAATGCCTTTAGATAGAAGAGTACTTATTCAGCAGTAAGGCATGAAGAGGGTCATGGGCTTAGCTATATCATTATCACTGGGCACTGGACCAGAGCTGTCCGGAAAGCATCCAGCCATGTGACCATTCTCCTTGTATCAACAATGGCTGGGTGCTTTCCGGACAGCCCTTGTAGACCTTCCGCCTTCAAGTCAACTAAATTATTGTTTTTATAATTTCAGACAAAGAACACATTAGTTTAATAAAAACGAGCAAAAACAACAGAAATATCAAATCTTCCGTGGTAAGGTCAATACAGGCTCCCCGCTGTAGCTACACCTTAATTCCCCCAACCTGTGAACGTACTTTACGTAAATGGTTTCACAGGTGTGATTAAGTTAAGGCTTTCACACAGGGAGGCTATTCTGCGTCACCCAGGTGGGCCCAATGTAATAACAGGTGAGGGAGGGAAGAGGTTGAAGAGGCAGAGGTGATATAACAACAGGGCAGAAAGACGTGAAAACGCTACCCTGCGGGCTTTGAGGAAGGAGCAGCACCGCACGCTCTAGAAATTGCAGAAGGTAAGGAGCTATATCCTCTCCCACAGCCTCCCGAGGGACAGCACCCTTGTTAACAACACCGTTTCATCCCAGTGAAACCTGTGTTGGACATTTGACCTCCAGCAATGTAACATAACAAATTTGTGTTATTTCAAGCTACTAAATGTGTGCGAATTTGTTATAGCTGCAATCAGTAGGAAACTAATAAACCTATCTACACCAAGTAGCTGATTTCTCAGGTTATCAGAACCTTGAGTCTCCAGCCTTCTGTGCATGTGGCTAGAGCTGTACAACGTAGGAACCAGGGGCAGGAGAGGAACGTGATGAGAAAAATTAAGAATGAGACCGGTGATGTTGGAGAGTGGCAGTTTTCAACCCTAACAACTCATGTATCACAATTAGCTGTGAAATGTGCCAAAAGCAACATTTTTCTAATTATTTACATCTTTTAAATTATTAAAGTGAATTAAAGTGTACACTCATATCAAGTGGGTGAGAAAGGGCTGATGCTCTAGCTAATGTTCTAAGGACATTGCAAAAAATGTGGGCTTACCTTCAGAATTTGTCACGCCGTAAGTTTAGTCATCAGCTGAGTGTGTCTTGGAAGATAAATGGTGGAGAAATTCTATTGCAGGCCATGGTGTTACTTAGTCTTAAAAAATAGGTCTGTAGATGGCAAGGTGATACCCTCAACTGTTGGCATATTAAAACCCTATTGACCAGTTATTTTCTGAAATTGAAGATGAGGCAATTATCCCAACTTAGCAAAGATATGTATGTATAATCTCACTTTCTTAGACTTAATAAATCCTTTCAGAAAGTTATATTTCTTGCTTTTAAATGAAATTTTATCAAAAAATAATACACATTTATTGTAGAAAAATCAGAAAATGCTTACAGGCAAAAATAAACATCATCACCTAAAAATAATAAGTATTGATATATTGATATCATCATTCCATTGCCTTTTACACATACATAATGTATATACAATAGATGCTACATATTAAATGTTTATTCCATATATTTACAAAAGTATATTTGTAATGTGAACATTTTGTTTTCTACTTGCTTTTAGCATCTTATTTTTTAACATAGTTCAGTGTCTATCGATCTACCACATCATCTTAATAAAGAGGATATGTATGTTCCCAGAACCATTGAATCAATACAATTAAGCATTTTCCATTATTTTAAACATACCCAATACTAGTATATATTCTTAGAGGTTAATGTTTTAGATCAAAAGGAGATACCCTATCTGTTTTTTCCCCTATTATAGAATGTAATACATAGTGCTAAATCGCCCTCAGGAAGCTTTTACTGCCCTACCAGAAGTGCATATGTTTTCATTTCACCACAAAATCTCCAAAATTGAGTATTTCATTATTATTCTTTAACAGTTTAATCAATGAACATGGTATCTAATTACCACTTGAATTTATATCTCTGTTTACTCATGTGTAGGTGTTTGTTTCTTATACCAATAAGACATTCATGTTTCTTTTATCAATTGATTATGTAATTTATTTGTCCCATTTTCTATTAGAATGCTTTTCTTTTTATTTTTGAATACCATCCTTATTCTTTATAGGATAAAAACACTATCTATTGCCTGTAGTTTATCTTACCAATTGTTCTCCAGTTCAGCTTTTCCCTATTTATTTTAATTATAATGTTTGTATATCAATAAATATTTAAAATGTATATATATTTGAACGTAGTAATATTTTCTCTTATCTGTAGTGTATTTTGTATCTGCTTTAGAAAGACCTGCCTAAGTATGACCTATACTAAGTATTTTCCCAGCGTATTTGGTATACTCTTTATATTTAAATTTATGCATGTTATTTATCCTACTGTGTGACACATATAAGTAAATATTTCGACCACATTCATTAAGTGGTCTTAATCGTTTTAAGACACATCAATTCACAATGGTGAAGCACTGAGATTTATATGCTCAAGACTTCAATTTATACTTGATGTTATGATTGCTAGCACTGCTTTCTGCAGTACATAACATTTTATTTCCTTATTGAAATACATAGTGAATAAAATGCCTTTTGATCTTAGTATTTATTCAAAACTTGTAATTGTGTTTGGCCTTGCCTATTCTAGAGGGAAAAAGGGAAATATTATTGTGAAATATTAAATGAGAAGAGTTATGTTTTGGCCTCCCTATTTTCTTTGACTCTTTAAAATAAAGAACTCTAAATTTCAAAATGTGCTAGTTTATTTTTCCATAATCAACCAAGAATTTAAAGTCAACTTTTTTTTTTTTTACATCTGAACAAAGCTGGGAAGGATTAAAATGAGTTGATTATTATCAAGATATTTTGGTGTATATTCTCAGAGTGTTACAGAGTTAAAATCCTTAATTTTTTTTCCTTTAGGATCCATCAATTCAGTTATTGATATAATGTGACAATTTTACTTAGTTATTACAAAATTAGGAATTTGCACTGTCTGGGACAGAATGCTAAGAAGAGGCAGATGACAGGCTGTAAGCCTGTCCTAGGCAGAGAAAGATGAAACTAAACAGTGAAGTAAAATCAATCCTGGTGTCAGAAGAGCAGAGACCCAACTAATATAAACAAATGCTAGAGAAAAGGAAACTCTATGAGAAGAGAATTAGGCTCTTAGAATGCAACCTTCCAGTGCATAATTTTCTAAAGCAACTGAGGGAGTCGGTGGGGGAGTGTGGAATGGAACACCAGATATAAATGAACATCTTCCGCAGTGAGTCACACGCTTGAACCGAACGTGAATCAGTGTGGTCGCACGGCTCCGTAAGAGGAAAAACCATTTTATTCATCTTTGCACCGTCAGTGCCTGGGCATTTAAGTGTTTACTGAGGGAACAGGAGAATGAATGGAGGAATGTAAATAGTGTCAACATGAAAAGGGATTGACAATTAGGCTAACAATCCAGTGATGGTACTTGAATGTTTATAATCAAACTGATGTTGGAGTGATCTCTATGTTTTGTTTTCCTACAATTACAGTATATCATGTCACATGTCCTGAACTACCAAATTTAGGAATAGTACTATGTTGATAAAAACTTTTGTTTTGTGTGTATATATATATATACACACACAGAGAGAGAGAGAGAGAGAGAGAGAGAGAGACTTGCTCTGTCGCCCTACGTAGAGTGCAGTGGCGTCATTACAGCTCACTGCAACCTTAAACTCCTAGGCTCAAGCGATCCTCCTGCCTCAGCCTTCTGAGTAGCTGGCACTACAGGCACATGCCACCATGCTTGGCTAATTTTTTCTATTTTTAGTGAAACGAGGTCTCACTCTTTCTCAGGCTGGTGAAGGCAATATATTAATTAATGCTTTTTAGTAATATTTTAAGGTTGACATTTAGATCATCCATTACCTAAAAAAATCCCACATCACTGCAATAGGAATACATGTTACTTTTCCCTTGCTGAGTTGCAAACTACCTCACACTTAACCTGCAGCTTAAAACAACACCCTGTACTCTCCAGGTTTCTAGTATGTCAGGAGTCCAGGTAGGGCTCAGATGGTTTCTCTCCTTAGGGTCTCACAAGGCTAACGTCAGACTCAGCCTGAATCAGGTTCCCATCTAACGTCTGGAGGCCTCTTCGAAGCTCATTCAGGTTGTTGGAAACATCTAGTTTTGGAATGGGACTGAGGTTCCTGCTTCCTTGATGGCTGACAACTGGAGGACATTCTCAGTTCCCAGAGATCCCCGGAAACTCCTTGCCACGGGGCCCGCTGTATTGTTCCACAGTTTGTTCCTTTATGGCCAGCAGGAGTATTTACTATGGTTAAGAATCTCTCTGATTTCTTTTATCTCTGACCTTTGGACCCACTTTTATTTTATTTTTTACTTTTTTCCCCAAGTTCAAACTAGTTGTTTATTGTAGTTCTTGTTATACCAGCACTTGAAGGCTGGCCAAAATTTCCAGAGGCTGCTGGGAAAACCTGCTGATGAGAGTTTCTGATTTGCAAGAAAGAAAAACAACACTAGGATTAAAGTGCACTTTCTAATTAGCTAAAACCGTTGCCAGGCTTGTAGTGGAAAAGTCGGTCCTGTGAAACCTTGAACGTGCCATTTGGGTCCTTCGATTCTGTGATGGGTTCATTTGTTCAAAATGGTAGACGTGTACTTGTGGGTCTTTCTGATGTGGCTTAGCTTTGTATGAGGAGGAGTATGGCTTCAAGCAGTCCCAGATTTCTGTGATGATTGAGAAAAGCAGCACATTCATGTATCCGCAGCATAGGGAGGTGGTGATGTGACTAAATAATAAAACTGCACTACCCCTGTGAAGGGGATATTTCATTGTATTACACTAAAATTTAAAATACTACAAATTGTATAAAACATACATGTATGATTTAAAGACTAACATACCAATATATCCATTGCCCAAATGAAAAAAAAACAGAATATTACTAGTATATTGGAAGCTCCCATGTGCCCCTTTTCAAGCATATTCTACTCCTGGCCCCTTGAATAGTGGATTATAGCCCTGGATACACATGGGCATCACTGGAGAGGGGTAGCTTTTGAGCTGTACTGACGCCAATTCTGGCTACACATTAGAATGGGGCAGTCCAGGAGTGTGTGTGTGTGAGTGTGTGTGTGTGTGTGTGTGTGTGTGTGTAAAATATCAGTTTTGACTCTAAGATGCAGTGAAGGATAAACCACTGCACTAAAGAGTTCTCAAACTTTAACGTGTGGACAAACCACCTAAAAATATCGTTGAAATGCAGCCCATAAAACCTATTTCCTTAGCAAATCTCTAGTATAAAATACTATTAAAGGTAGTCCTCAGAGTGTACATTAGCTCTCTAGACCTATTCTTCCTACATAACCGCAACCTCGCACTCTTTGCCCTACATCCTCCCATCCCCCCGCCACCTCACCCCTAGTAAACACCATTCTACTCTTTGTTTCTATACACGGCTTTTCGTTTTTTAAGATTCATGTATAAGTGAGATCACGCAGTAGCTTTCTTTCTGTGTGTAGCTTATTTTAATTAGCATAGTGTCCTCCAGGCTCAAATGGCAGGATCTCCTTTTTTAAGGCTGAATAATATTCCATTGTATATACAGATTTTAGGTGCTCTTACCACCAAAAAGATACCTATATCTTTTGTGATGGATATGTTGCTTGAATATAGTAATCATCTTGTGTCTGGATATCTGAAAATCTGGCAGGACCAGAGAAGTTTTCCTCTATTATTCTCTCAAATAGGTTTTTCATACTTTTTGCTTTTTCTTCTTCTCCTGAGGGATACCTATAATTTGTGTACAGGTTCACTGCACATAGTTCCCCTTTTCTCTGAGAGATTGTTCATTCTTCTTTATTCTTTTTTCCGCATCTTTGACTGGCTGGGTTAGCTTGAGAGCCTTGTCTTCAAGCTCTGAGATTCTTCTGCTTGGTCAGGTCTGTTGCTGAAGCTTTCTGCTGTATTTTGAAACTCCCTAAATGACTCTTTTGTTTCTTTTAGCTCTTTTTCATTCTTTCTTATGTTGTCTAGCTGTTTAATAATGACTTTTTCATTTGTTTTGTTGATAGCCTGAAATACTTCTTCTTTGGCTCTTTTGTGTTGGTTTTCAACTTTCTTCTCCTCGATCCCCTTCATCTTACTTGCCACTCGTATTCTGAATTCCACTTCTGACATATTGACAATTTCCTTGGGTTGGGGTCCACTGCTGTAGATCCACTGTGATCCTTTGGGGGTGTTAAACTAACTCGTTTTTTTCATGTTGCCAAAGTTCTTTTGCTGGATTCTTCTCAGCTGACACCTTTTCTCTCAGGTCAGGGCACATAGGTTTGCAACGCACCTGATTCCCTTTGCTGGGAACTCCCCTACTTAGTGAGAAGAAGGAGTGGTCGCTAGATGGTGCTCTTGTGACCTCCTCTGGAAGACGAAACTGACAGGAGAGGGGCGGAAGTACTGAGCACCTGTGATGCAGCTGGTCTGTGGTCCCTTTCCCTGTGATTGTCACAGTCCTGGCTGTTGCTGGTTGATCGTCATGCAGGGCGGTGAGCTGGTCCCCAGGCTGCTGTTGCAAGTTCAGCTTGCCGGCTGGGCGAGACCCTCTGCACGGAGGCTGGTGTTGGGGGCGATTGCTTTGCCCAGGTCTACTCACAGCAGTGACAGTGGCGGGTGGGTGAGGCTATATAGGTAGCAATCGTGGGTGTCCGGGCTATGGGTGTTCGCTCCACCTGGGTCCAGGTGCAACGGCTGCTCCAGGCTAGAGGGTCCCTGGCCCAGTGTTGGACTGCTGGGGTTCCCACCAGGCAGCCGGTAGGAACCACCGGGATGGGGCCGTGAGTTTTGGCCGCAGCTGCGGAGCCTTGGAGCCATGGGCAGAGGGCCCAGCAGCAGCGCCCGAGCCTCAGGAGTGGCGTGTGGGCCTGAGATCAGCGGAAAAGCCCTGGATTCAGGGCCGCAGACCCACAGCCGTGCTGGAACTTCGAGGCGGACCCGCTAGGCGGATGGCAGCCCTGGGCAGAGGCGCAGGGCCTGGTGGTGGTGCTGGAGCCTAGAGGTGTGGCTGAGCAGCTGGGAAGCAGCGGGAACTGTGGACTGAGAGCCGCAGGGCCGGGTGGCAGCTTAGGGCTCGTGGGGCCAGGCCGCTGGGCATCTGGGACCCTCCCCTTTCTCAGGCCCTGCGGCGGCAGTCACTGCAGGCTTCTAGGTGGCATCTGTGGAGCCCATTTTGCTCAGCTCCCCATCACAGGGCATGCGAGAACGTCTGCCCTCCCCGCTCACCCCCTGCTGCGGCCCGGGAGACCTGAGAGGCGGCTACAGCAAAGCCAGCCCCGTGCACACCTGGCGCTCTGGCGCTGAGAGCTCAGAATGGCGTCAGTCGCAGGAACCTGGGAACGGCAGCCACTAGGTCCCTGCTGTGCCCGCTTTCCAGTGAAATGTCCCTGCACAGACTCCAGGCAGCTCTCTGATCAGTCTGGAGGTCTTGGATCAGATCGGGGGTCTCCTCGCAACTCGTGCCGCGGTGTCCGTAGGGAGGAGCGTGGAGCCCTCCCTGTCCTTCCCCACATGCGGACGCCTCCCCCAGGGGCCTTCAGATCTTGCTGAGTGGATCACCCATCACCTCCTTCACTCTGAGTGTCCGTGTCACCTCTCCATTGATTCACAGTGCTCTTTCCACAGGCCCGTCTGTAGGTGGACATCCACCTGCAACTTCCCATCCTCTCCCTGAGAGCAGCGCATGTGGGCTGCTTCTAGCCGGAAAGCTTGCCCCTCCCCTCTAGACCCTTTTTTAAAAGGGCATATTTGATTAGGTCAGACCTACTAGAATAGTTTCCCTCTAATTAACTCAAAGTCAACTGATTAGGGACTTCAACTACGAGGCTCCCAAGAGTATCACCTCATGACAGCATGACTCAAAGTTCAAAATCTCATTGTTGAAATCATCTATAGCTGCTGCAGATGAGCCTCCTGAGTTTTGCCCTTTAGGAGTCTGAAATACTATTGCTGGGGCAGTTTCTCTCCACCTATGTGCCCAACATCCCCACACGGTGGCAGGACAGACAGGATTCTAGTTCAAACAAGGAGAATGGAGAGTAGATAGGAGAAAAGAGTTTGCAATAGTTCTGAAATCTGTCGGGGTAAAGTTGGACTTTTCTTGATTATGTTTCAAGGTCTTGGAATAATTCTCTTGGTTCAGTTCTCTGAGTCTTTCTTTCTCTTGAAAGGTAACATATGTTTGCAGCTGAGTAGTTTTACCAGATTGCTTCCTGCCATTAGAATTTTGGGATTCCAACCACCCCTTCTCATTTGGTTCTCTCATTGTCCCTTCCAGCCCAAATTGACAGTATTTCTGCTGAAACAATTTTCTCAAGAACCTCGTGGGCCTTGCTTGAAATTCAGTGGCTTTTGCTCCATTAGGCAGAAGCCACACCCATAAATCTCTTTGGGATAATCCTTCTCCTGGGCTCCTGCCCGGATGACTGACAGATGGTGCCTTTAATCCTTCTAGTTAGATGTAGAGGATCTGGAAGGCACAACTTTAACCTCTTGCAAGTGCCTTTTTGTTACTGAACACTGTGACATTTTGATGTTTCTGATGGTTTAGCAAAGCTTACCCAGTCATAAATTCAGCCTCTTCTCTATGCTATACTTTGAACAGTCTTTTCTGACTTTTAACAACTTTATCACCCGGGGAAGCTGGGAAAGTTTAAAATCATCCAGTTCTAATTCTTTTTTGTTTAATAATTCATCCTTTGATCTATTTTGTCCCTCTCACATGTTACTATAAGCAGCAAGAGGAAATCAGGCTACCCATTTAACATTTAACTCAGTAATTTACTTAGCTTGATAGTCTATATTTGTCACTTCCAAGTTCTGCTTGCCACACACCTGCAGAACACAACTTTGCTAAGCTTCCTGCCACTATAAAGCAAGGCTCCCGTTCCTCCAGTCCCTAATAACATATTCCTCACTTCTATGAGTCCTCCATAGCCCTCCAAATCCAGATTTCTACTCACTGTCTGTCCACGGCAATTTAAGCTTTTTTTCTCTCATGCTCCGCAAAATCCCTCCAACCACTGATCTCAAACTGTTCCCAACCTTTAAGCATTTGTTATAGCAATGCCTTGTTTTCAGTACCAAAAATGAAGTAGTTTTCTATTGCTGTGTAACAAATTGCCACAAATTTAGTATCTTAAAAAAAAACCCACCCATTTATTATCACACAATTTCTGTAGGTCAGCAGCCTGGGTACTGGGTCATCTGCAGTAGGTGCAGTCAAGGTGTTGGTTCAACTATGGTTTTCACCTAGTGCTCAGAGTCCTTTTTCTAGGTTATTCAAGTTGTTGGCAGAATTCAGTTCCTTGGAGTTGTATGACTGAGGTCCTCATTTTGTTGCTAACTGTTGGCCAGGGTTGTTCTCAGCTTTTACAGGCTGCCCTTCCCACAGGCAGGCAATTCACAACATAGCAGTCTGTTCTCTTCCTGTAGGCCAGCAGTCTTTCCGAATGATGCCTCACCTATTTTAGAAAGTTCACCTGATTAGGCCAGGCCCACCTCAGATAACCTCCCTTCTTTTGATTAACTCAAAGTCAATTGATTAAGGACCTTATTTATACCTGTAAAACAATTTTTGCCATAGAATGTAAGTTAATCACGAAATGATATCCCAAGCTATTCACAGGTTCTGACTGTCTCAAGCGGAGGGGATTATAGAAGGCTTCTATACCAAGAAGCAACAATCTTTTGGTTGATCTCAGAATCTGCCTTCCACAGATAAATTCAATTCAATTCTTCTTGGAACTTAAATGTTATTGTATGTATGTTTCTTAAAGATTTATAGCTTAGCCTTGATATTCTTTTGTCACAAGTTAATATAAGACAAAATACATTCTCTCATTGTAGCAAACTATCATAATTAATCTCTGTATAACCTAAAAGTGGACAATTTGGTTTTCATCTCTTTTTACATGCATGTATGTTTTAAAAAAAATGTGTTACTTATGAATCAAGTATTAAGTGATTGATATTTTATTGCGCAAAAGCTCTTATGATCTCATTTACAACTTCAGAAGTCAAACTAGAAAATACTTATGTCATTCATCCATTTCGATTACTGAAAATTCATCTTTCAAACAAAAGATGATTGGCTCAGAAAATTAAGCAGGTGCTTTGATTTGAGCAGGCATATTCCAATAAGGTCTCTATTTTTTCATATTAGACAGTTAATATTAAATATAGAGTTTTATCATAATTGGTTATAAATTTTCATATATAATACACTCAAAATTAAAATTTTACTAACTGTAATCAAATTTTTTAAAATTTGGACAATTCTTTATACTCAATGACTTCATTAAAAAGTGATCAAAATGTGTAAAAATGTGCTATTATAAGCAATCTTAAATTGCGTCAATAAACTAAAATATATCACACTCTCAGTAATCAATGTAAGAATTATTCAATGTATGGTATATCTCAAATTGGATGAATTCTTTTTCTACCAGTATGTTTCTAATCTGATTCTCTCTGGTATTGGTTGCTTCTTAATTCATGGAATTAAATTAGTTACTAATAAATTAAACAATAACTTTTTACTATTGGCCTCATATATTTAAATGTTAAATAAGTCTTCTTTCTTAGAGAATATAAGCCAAAAATAATACTTAAATGTTTTGTCTTTTCTTTTGGATTACCCATAGATGTGCTCTTCTGCATTGGGTAAATTCTTTAAGAGTGTACTAAATATTTTGAGTAATTCAAGTGCAAAGTGCCACTTAGGTTGTTAAAAAGGCTATCACCTAATAGATTAAGAGAATTACCCTTCAGTGATAATACTTATTTTTATTGTTGTTGTGTCCCTAGGTTTCAAGATTGCTCTATAGCTGCAGTCCCCAACCCCTGGGCCACTGACTGGAACCAGTTCATGACCTATTAGGAACCAGGCTGCACAGCAGGAGGTAAGTGAATTGAAATTTCATCTGTATTTACAGCAGCTCCCCATCACTCACATCACCACGTGAGCTCTGTTTCCCCCCAACCCCTGGTCCGTGGAAAAACTGTCTTCCATGAAACTGCTCCCTGGTGCTAAAAAGGTTGGAGACCACTGCTATAGGATAAAGACTGGATACTACTTTTTTTCTGAAGAAAAAAAATATATTTAGCTGGGCAGCCAACAGCAGTGTGATGCCACAAACCAGGGCAGCCATCTCTGGCAAAACTGAGAAAAGCAGAGGTGATGTGTTAGCAAAGCAGTCGGTACAGTAGTACGACACTTAGGGGAGCAAGCCATAGAGCTGGGATTTCTCAAGCCTTAGCTGCAAGTGGTACTTCTCCTTTTTAGTGATCTTATGATCTCCACATTACTGGTATTACAGAATATCTTGTTGCAAATATTGGTAATTAACACAGGCTTTATAAAATGTTTCTAATATGTATATGCAAGCTAAAAGTCCAAAGACTTTTGTAATAAGAACTTCATACCTCCCTTATATGCTCATTATTTTATTTTTTCTAAAATTTATTCAGATATAAATGTAAACATATGATAATTTGAAAATATATCCATATAGGCATTCATCACTCCCCAGCTTTGTAAGTTTCAGAACTGAAGCCACTCCTTCTGATTTACTTTTTCTTCTACTTGTGGTCATATCAGAGTGGCATACTGCATGATTATAGCATGTGAGCATTTATGGGAATGATATGCCGTACATAGGACAGAAATATCCAACTTCAGTTTGTAATCACTTAAAACAATGCTTACATATGAGAATAACTGGTACCTATTTTTAATCATGATTATCATCATCATCCTCTTTCAATAATGGGGGTGCTGTCTCAGAAGTGCTGTAAAAGCGGCAGGCAAAATTATACACAAGAGAATTCAGGAGATTAGGAGTCAGGTCTTAAGTTCTTACCTCAGTTCTGTTAACAAATCATTAAGCATGAGGTTGAGAGTGTGCAGGGAAAGCCAATTAACTTCCCTGAACCTCTTCTTTTTTATTTTTGAATTCAGAAAATGTGAAAAATTGAAATAGATGGTCTCTAAACTCTCCTCTCACTCCAAAAATATCCTATGGTCCTAACACAAGAAATTTTGACAGATATTAGGATATTATTGAATATGTTCTGTTTTGGTTCATTTTGTATTCTATAAAAGAATACTTGAGACTGGGTAATTTATTTAAAAAAAGGTTATTTAGCTCACAGTTCTGCAGGCTGAGAAGTTCAAGGGCACGGCTTCTGGCGAGGGCTTTTCTGCTGCAGTGCAACGTGGCAGAAAGATCAAAGGGGACGAGGACATGTGAGAAGAAGAGTTGAAAACCTGAGCAGTGTCCTGGCTTTATAGTAACCCACACTCTCGTGAAATAACCCATTCCTGAAAGAACTAACCCACACTTTTGAGAGTGAGAATTCACTACTACTTGGAGGTCAAATTCCAACAGCAGTTTTGTGGGGAAAAACCAACCATATCCAAGCCATAGCTTGCACAGAGTTCATTTGGACTGCTGTAACAAAATACCATCAATTGAGTAGCTTTTAAGCAGCAGAAATTTGTTTCTCACTGTTCTAGAGACTGGGAAGCCCACAATCAGCAGATCTGGGTCAGTGGGGGCTTCCTTCCTCATAGGCAACTGTCTCCTTACTTCACAGGGCAGAAGAGTTGAGGGGTCTCCCTTAGGCCTCTTTTCCAAGGGCACTAATCTCATTTATGAGGGCTCTGCCCTTGTGGTGTAATCACCCCACAAAGATCCAGCCTCCTAATATCATCACCCTGCAGGGTCAGGGTCTCAACATGGGAATTTTGAAGGGACATAAACATTCAGACAACAGCATTGCCACCTTGGCCCCCCAAAATATATGTCCTTCACATGTGCAAACTGTATTTATTTTATCCCAGTAGCCTCAAAAGTCATAACTTGTTCCAGCATCGATTTAAAAATCTAAGTCCAAAATCTTATCTACAGCAGATATGGGTAAGATTCTAGGTATAATTTTTTCTGAGGCAAATTTCTCTCCTACTGAAATCTGTGAATTCAATCATGTTACGGTTCTTCTAAAATATAATGATGGGATAGGCATAGGCTAGCTATTCCTGTTCCCCAAGGGAGAAACAGGAAAGAAGAAAGAAGTAACAGGTCCCTAGCAAGTCCAAAACCTTGAAGGTCGACAACAATCCTCTTTGCCTCGGTGCTTTGTCCTCTGGGTCTACTGGGGTGGGGGTCCCACCCCACAGCGGTGCTGGAAGCAGCCCATGCCACAGCTCCCAGGTTGGAGTCACATGTCCCTGGCTCTGACGGTCTGGGATCTCGGGGGTGACCCCATCCCACAGTTCTGCTTGGCACAGCCCAAGTAGGGGCTCTCTGAGGCAGCCTCCCCTTGCAGTAATTCTCTGCCTGGGTTCTGTGCATACTTTGAGCTTTTCTGGATAAAATGCCCTACTCCAACTGGGGCAGTGCGGAGGACTGCTGCCCCGGCATGCAGGGAGAAAAGCCTGAGATGGGAGGTGGTGCTGGCCAGAGGTGCCCCTCCTTTGAAGTCACTGTGCCCCCCAGACCCTGCACTCTCAGCCTGAGATGATAGAAGCAGGGCCAATGACCTCTGAAATGCCCTCAGTGTCATGATTTCACTGTTTTGAACAATACGTCCTGACATCCATTGAGATGCCCACCCGTACCAGCCTCCTTATCAAATGGTCGGGTGGCAACACCCTTGGTGCTGTCTCCTTAGCACACCGTCTCTTTCCTTACAGTATGGGTAAGCTGAGAATTTTTCCAACTCTTTAATTTCTGCTTCCCTTTGGATTAAAAATTCCATCTTTAAATCATTTCTTTCTTCTTGCATTTGACTACAGCCAGTCAGGAGGAATCAAACTGCCTCTTCAACACTTTGCTTCGATATTTTCTTAGCAAGATACCCAATTTCATCACTCACAAATTCTACCTTCCACAAAACACTAGATCACGAGCACAGTTCAGCCACATTTGTTGCTACTTCACAACAAAGATGAGCTTTCCTCCGTTGTCTAATAACATATTTCTCATTTGTGTCTGAGAGCTCATCAAAGTGGCCCTTACCAGTCACATTTCTACAAACATTCTGTTCAGGCTTACTTAGGTTTTCTCTAAGAAGAGTCTCCTCTCCTTTTGAGCCCTTGCCTAGAATTACTCTTTTTTAAAAAATTATTTAAAATAAACTTTTTATTTTAAATAATTTTTTACAGCTTCACTTTTATATTTGCATTGTACTTCATTCTTTTTATATTTCAAAATATTAGGGGGGTACAAATGTTTTAGGTTACATGGATCACTTTTGTAATGCTTGAGTCCTGGCTAAAGGTGTGAATGTCACCTAAATAGTGTTCACGGTACCTGTTAGGTAGGTCTTTGCCCCTCACCTCCTCCTTCCTCCACCCTGGTTGATTTCCACTGAGTTTTACTTCCCTCTTTGCACATGTGTGCTCATCGGTTAGTTCCAATTTAATAGTGAGTACATGTGGTGTTTATTTTACCATTCTTGAAACATTTCACTTAGGAGAATGCTCTCCAGTTCCATCCAGATTTCAAAATGTATTAATTCATCTTTTTTATCACTGAGTAGTACTCCATGGTATACATATGGCACATTTTATTAATCTACTCATGAATTGATGGGCACTTGGGTTGATTCCACATCTTTGCAATTGTGAACTGTGCTGTAATAAACATTCAAGTGCAGGTGTCTTTTTGATGAGAAGTCATTGTCATAAAAGCAAATAGACAACCTACAGAATGGGAGAAAATATTTGCAAGCTACACATCCGATAAAGGGCTAAGAACCAGAATTAACAAAGAACTCAAACAAATCAGCAAGGAAAAAAAAAAAAAAACCCTACTAAAAAGTGGGCAAAATACATGAACAGAAGCTTCTCAAAGAAGAAAGACAAATGGCTAATAAGCATATGAAAAAAAATGCTCAATGTCACTAATCATCAGGGAAATGCAAATTGAAACCACAATGAGATGTCACCCTAACCCAGTTAGAATGGCATTTATGAAAAAGTCCAAAAAACAATAGATGCTGGCAGGGATACAGAGAGAAAGGAATGCTATACACTGTTGGTGGGACTGCAAATTAGTACACCCTCTATGGAAAACAGGATGGAGATTCCTCAAGGAACTAAAAGTAGACCTATCATTTGATCCAGCAATCCCACTACTGGGTATTTACCCAGAATCACTCTTAATGGTCTGTTCGTGGCAATGTAAGCTTTTTCTATTGTGCACTTCAAAACTCTTTCAGCCTCTAACCATTACTCAGTTCCAAAACCATTTCCATATATTTTTAGTTATTTGTTATAGCAGCACCCCCATTCATCACTATAAATTTTCGTAGTCCCTTTGGGCTGCTATAACAAAATACCATAGACTGGGTGGCTTATAATCAACATTGAGGATTTCAACATATGAATTTGGGGGGGGGCATAAACATTCAGACCATTGGACCATTCGGTTCTAAGCACTTCTCAACACTGCACTGAGGTTACTATTTTATAAATATGTAAGAACCAAAGAAAATATCAAAATGATTTCTTATTATTAGAGTAAGACAAAGGCTGATCACTGATTTTATTTCTCTAATTCTTCCCATGTGTGTATAGAGAGAGTAAATATTTGAGAATATATATATAATATATATGCTAGAAATATATCAGCTATATATGATTATTCATTAGTCATAAGTATATATTAGATTATATAGACTATATATTAGATTAGATATATAATTTCATTATTAGGCATATATTTTATATATACATATAAAATATGTATACCTATCATCATCAACAACCCCAATAACAACAAAAATGTAATTTAAAATTCTGTCTTAGCCAGTAATATTGAATAAAGTCATACCATCTGGGGAACTTGAAACACCCTAAATACAGTCTCCTTGTTTCCTTTTTAAGGATCCTTAAAATTATTCTTAACCACCCATTTCCATGTAGTTGCACTGATTGAAGTCCATTTTTTGTTATTTTGAAGTCTGAATCTCTTATTTGTGATGAATAAAGACTTAGTCTACACCCACATACTTCAGCACATGATGACTTTGATCTCAGGTGTATATAACAGTAGAATTCTGCACAATGTTAGCCAATGAGGAAAAATAAAACATTTTGACAAAACTACACAGGCAATGTTTTAGCCTGTTTGGGCTGCTATAATAAAATACCATCAATTAGGTAGCTTATAAACAATAAAAATTCATTTCTCACAGTTATGGAGGCTGGGAAGTCCAAAATCAAGGTGCTGGCAGATAGTGTCTGGTTAGGGCCAATTTCCTGGTTCATAGATGGAACTTTCTAGCTGTGTGCTTACATGATGGGAAGGGCACAGCTACTCTCTGGGTCTTCTTCATCAGAGCACTAATCCCATTGATGAGAGCTCTGCCTTCATGATCTAAGCACCTCCCAAATGCCCACATCCTACTACCCTTACATTGGTGGTTAGATTTTCAACATATGAATTTTGGGGGGACATAAACATTACAAAGACCAACATAGCTGGCAACACAACACACAGCATAAACTTGTTTCAGTGGGAGCTTACTGTAAATGTATGAGATTATCAGAGAGAATGACATTGTAATACTCAACATTTGAAGAGAGTGAGTATTCATCCTCTGTACAGGAACATAGAGGGTTGGGTGCCCTTTCTTTCTATGTTGGGAGAATACCCTGTCTTCTGGATTACTCATTTAAAAGTCCACCCACTTGAATGACTTCCTGAGAATCATTTAACCGTATGAATTAGCACTCTATTTTTATTTCAAATAGACATAGTTCTAATGATACATGCACAATATGCTATAATTCACCATTTCTTATATGTGCAGATTTTTAAAGATTCATAGAAAATCAATTTTAGAGTTGAAAGGGGCCTTAGATGCTATTTTTTTTTGAACAATGATAATTTAATATAGAGAATCATCTGCTAGGTATAAAGTGTTTAACTACTTAATTGAACAGGTAAATGATGGTTAGCCTCTCTCAGCCAAGCTAGTAGTTGTACAATGAGCCTTAGCTGCTGTTTTCCCCCATCCAACACAGATGTTTTTCCTACACCAGTTACGTCAGGTGATAATCCAATTTCAGATTGGATCATGCCTCTATCCATAGTTTATATCTTTCATAGAGATCCATTAAATCTTTTAATATCACAGCTCATGAGCTAGAGCTTAAATTGCATTCAAAAGTTTTCCTATAATTTTCAAACATTGATCTTATCTCTGAGACATCAATTCCATATTACCCAGCACAAGTCTAACGTAGTTATCACATTTTGAACAACAACAACAACAACGGAGCCTAAGGTAAATATTTCTTCTTTTTGGGCATTATATCACAATTCTAGATGCTCCTTCATCTTTGTAAGCCTCTTCTAGGTGATTACTGCCCTCATTAATTATACCCTGAAAAGAACCGACTGCACCTTTTGCATTTTGACTAGTGCAGTTTCCCATGAAACTGTTATGTTTGCACTGTTCCTGCACTTTCTTTAACATACGCTAATACAGTTTAAGACGACTTTTGTCAATTATAATGAAAGTATAAGCTCATATTAATTTTGAATGAAATAAAATCATAGAAAGCTTAGGAGTCAGGGTTCCTTTATACTATAAAGTTGATTTTTTAAAAATGTTCAAATATGTTTTTATATGTCCCTATTACATTTTATGGTGTGGTTTTGATAAAAAAAATTGCAGATTTTGTGATATTTAAAAAATCTTGATTATATCCTCTAACATATTAGCTTGCTTTTCCATATTTTTTGTCATGTAAATTAGCTAGGAGTTCTCAATATGTTGTTATCCAAAACTGATAAGAATAGTGAATATATACAGAACCTTGAGATCCCATCACCAAAAGCAAAATTCGTTGAATTTGGCAGAGCAATCAGCAGGGAAACAACAAAAATGTTATCTTATAACCTGAATTTCTTCATATTCTAGTCAAGAAAAGGCATTTCCCCCACAAATACTGTGCTGAAATAGACACATTACCTCTAACATTTTAATCAACTACTGAAATAAAGACATAGATAGCAATATATTGTTTAAATCTGGCATAAAGCTGGGAAAGAGATTTATAGCACCCTTGATGATGGCATCAAGATTTAGAAAGATAGAGTGATGTTCAGAGCTTCTGGGGCCCTAGAATCCCCCACCTGTTCAATCAGAGGGGAACTGAAAGTCAAAGCTATTTATTCACTGTATAAAAGAATTGTCTAATACACTTAACATTTATGAATTTAAAAAACATACTGGTTGCTTTGCTGCTGACAATAAGAGAAATCCCTGAAATTTCAAAAATATTTTATCATCATTTCTAATTATACAAAAATGTATAGTTGCAAAATACTAGGTGCTTATTTCCTAAAGCTATATTTCTCAGGAATCTTTTTCCTTTGCATAAATTTGTGACACATGAGATACTCAGAGTTTCTAAAGAATATTCCAAATATATCTATTAATATGTGTTATTATTTGTTAGAACATAATTTTCTAAAATTTCTGTGCTTTGCACTTCACTCTGGTTCTTGCCTATTGTGCCATTTTAAATATGTTCTGGAACTTTTTCTGTTTACTGTCTGCTCAAGCAATTCTCTCTCCCTGCCTACTTTAAACGGAACTCTGTAGTCACAAAACTATTTGAAATAAATGGGACTGCAAGAGAGGCTTACTGAAGAGAACCTACGAAATATTTTTAGGCAGGTTTTTTTTTCTTAAGATTTAAAATCAAACTTCATCAGAAGCTGCTGCATCAGTTCCGCATGCTTCGTAAGAGCTCCACCAAAGACAAACAGAATTCATCATTTCCCAGCTGAACACTGTGAACTGTCTTAAGCAAGGATATGATGCATATGTTGAAATAAGTAATCAAAATGTAATATGTAACTCTCTCCCGTCAGTGGATCAGAATGAAGGAAAGGGAATGGCGGTGATTTTAACAATTTACTGGGGAATGAATACCCTGCTGTGCTCAAACCAAGTGAAGAAAACACCATTAACAGCTTATGAGACTGGCATCATGGGACATATCTGAAGGACAAACAATCAAGTGTAGAGAATCTTACGTTCTTGAAAAGATGTGAAGAGCATCTGAAATCGGCTGTTTCGACTGCCCTCATCTGCCCACATGCGGACCACCCCAAGACCTGTGCGTAGCATCACGTCGTTGGCCACTGTGCTACAGAACTTGGCCTTCAAGTCCTCCACCGAACTGCTTCCATCATACACAGCCACGAAGTTCCTCTTGCATTCGTTCGAATTCTGCATCTCATAGTCCAAGAATCGTAAGTAAATCTGTAAAACAGAGATAAAATAATTTCCCCACATCAAAATACGAATGTAAATTTCTCATTTTCAGTCTCACAAAACAATCCTGATTGCAATCAATCTTATTATATTTCCCTGTGAATAGCACAAAGATGTACAAGTAAGAACAAATTGTTTAATATATTTTCAAATGTTTCTAAATAAATCTTATTACCGCTAAAGCTGGGTATTTTTACCCAAATGATTCTTATGTTTTCTCATAACTTACGTGGAATCAGTTATTCATTTTGCACACTTAGACACTGTTTTATTTTGATTAGCAAAACATATTTTAAATGTTCCTGATATATTCCTGTTAAAGTTCCCTGGCTTTTTTTAACTCTTTGGAATGTTTGGAAATAAATAATTTGTATTAAAACCAAAGGAAAACAAAAAAAAATGATATTGAAAGTCAGTCTCTGAATTCAGTTTGCTTAGATTATGTAACAAAAATATGCTGCTTCATTTTTGAGGCAGTGTATTTTTTTTTAAAGGCCAACCTAGTTTTGGCTATTCTTACCAAATAAAAATCAAGCCTTTTGGCTAAATCCAACTAAAAAAATAAATTAATATTTAATGAGTAAAAAGTACTGTGCAACCTGCTTTATATGCTATTTTTTAATACTTCTAACAACTCTATCAAGTGGCTCATTTTATTTTCATATTCAGATGAGAAAATTCAGACTCAGATGGTATAAACTGGAAATTAGACATAAGGACCCTCTAAATTCCTAGCCATAATCCTTCCATAATGTGACATGGCTTTGGATTTACAGAATTTTTTCTTTTTCTTTTTTTTTGGTCAACAAACATGATTTGACTCTGTACTGACATGCGTTAAAAATCACAAGTAGTTAATTCAACCAAGGATGAGTCTATAAAGCTGTTTGTTCATTCATCCGTCAATTCAGCAGTATCCACAGCTTGGCCTGTTACCTTGCTGCAGACACTATTTAAGGCTTTGTGGATATGACTGAGAACAAAAGAATGAGGGCCAGTGCTGAAAAAGGTGCTTCCATTAAATCATGACCCCAAGATACAATGTCAAACTGTTGGAATTATATAAAGCAAGAAATCTATGCACTATGAGAGTTATACCTGGAATGGATTCGGAATAAAGAAGCTGTACTTCACACAGGTATCTTCTAAGTGTTTTTACATTTTTTTCTAGCATGAATGCATATAGGCTATTTCCTCTTAAATGCAATTCTCTTAATGTGACAGGTATATATATATAAAGACATACATTCAATTAAAAAATCATCTTTTCATCACTACTTATGCATTTTCACTTATTTCATAAAATGTGAAACTCAAAAGGCAATTTTTTCCCACATCCGGTATGTCTACTCTACATTTTAAATTTTCAGTATTTGTATTTTTTGCTCTCAATGTTCTTGTTCAGTAGGGCACTAGTTCCTGTCAATTTCACCTTCAAAATATTTGTTTTCCATCTCCTCCGACACTTCTGTGATATTTCAAGCCTGATGACCAGCCTGGATGTTTGCAAGCTACAGGTTCTCCTTCTATCCACAAAGCGCACCCCAGCCAAAGTTATATTTCTAAAAAACAAATCTAACAATAGCTCCCTTTTTGCCAAAATTTTAACCAGTATATAATAAAAAAAATTAAAATTAATAAACTGGCAATTTTACCCCCTTGTTATCTCCCCATATCACACACTTATTTTAAGAAATGCCATCCTTTATAAACATGACATTAGTTTTACATGAAGTATCCATTCTCCACCTTCTACCTAGCAATTTCTTCCTGATTTGTCAAGATCAGTTCAATTATTGCATTTCCAGTGAGGGGTCTTCCCTGCTCCCACTCTCCAACCATGGCAATAGTAGTCTCTATACCCTCTATCCTAAAATATAATCTTGAACATATTTTAAGCTGTAATTACAGTTAAGCATGTTTTAAGCTATAGTTATATGTCCCTTCTAATAAACTATGTGTTCTTCAAAAGCTGCGGCAGTGTTATAAATTTTTGTATTGTAAGTATTAAACCATATTTTGCATATATTAAGCCCTCCAGAAAAATTTGTGAATGAATAAACCTGTGAATGTTTAATTAATTAGAAATTTTATTTTCTTCATTGACTTACTTTGTTCTACATTCATCAAATATTTATTGGGCAACTATATGACAGACCTTGTTTTAAGTGCTATAAACAATGGTAATTATATAGAATAATATATATTTTATTATTTAGAGTAGGAAATTATACACAAAAATTCTCAAAACAAAGTATAATATAGATCTAAACTATGACATAAAAGGGTAAACTATCACGTTGCTGACTTGTAAGGAGTTGAAAATAAAATGTGAAGTCCCAAGTGAGAAAATTCTGACTTTGAGCAGGAAGAATGAAAACAGAGAAATATGGGGAAATGAATGAAATTGAGCAACAATGGAAAACACTGGAGTTTTATTATGCTTTTCATGGTAAGCTGCAGAAAGCAGGTTAGTCCTTCTACTGAAAAAAGGAGAAAATGATAAACAGAGTAATATATAATAACTATAGAAAAATGGTCAGATTATCATCTTTCAGTGAATCATACTGATGTATTCTTCTTTTTAATCAGTCACGGAGTTTAAGTCTACAAGATAATTTATTGAGCAGGACATAGGAAATTTTAGAACATACAAACAATTTCTAATAACATCTGTTTTCCAAATCGCACTAATATGTAAATCAGAATCCATTTTTATATGCCATGCAAATAAATATAGACAACAATTTACTAAGTAATATATTTACCAACTGCCCATCCTGATCTATCCCCTCATATCATAATGATATACAGAAAATAGAAATGGGGAAATTATTTAAGACTTGCCAGAAAAGTTTTCTCCACAATAAATAAAAATTAAATATACACAGTCCAAGAAATGTTATATATGTCTTTAATACTACTAGACACTTTTATAAATAAAACCATATTCTAAAAAGCATTTAGCCCTGGACTTCTGTGGTTGCCGTTTGACTTGTGACCAGACAAATCAGGTTTATAATCTTAGATAGGACATTCCTTAGATTTGGAGGGTAGCAGTATATCTTCTATTTGGAGAAGAAAACCAGAACATCATACTGTTTTATAATATGTTTAAATATGCACACAAACACACATACACACACACACACACACACACACACCTGTAACAAATCCTGATATAATAATATTAAAATGATTTTCTTGTATGCATAAACAAGTATCAAAGCATTTAAAGTCCATCTAAGTAGCTCTCTAAAATCTGACAGTACAAAAATGAGATTTCATTTATTAAAAAATGTTGAACCATACCATTTTCATTGGTAGTTATCTAGCCAATATAAGTTTTCACTTTGTTTACCTAATTTTATTCTCATTTTTGGAGATAATGAGGGCACAGTCAATCTTTAGAATCCTTAATACTTATTGTAGTTAATAATATTTACTACCCTTAGTATATTGCACTAATATTCTATTGCTCCATAAAAAGTATCGCTAATTTAGCAGCTTTAAACAAACATCCAATTATACTCTTTCAGTTCTGTAGAAGTACTCCAGGCTTGACTGTGTTCTTTGCTAAGGGCAAGTGAGGGTGAAAATCCTTGCAATTCTAGGACCAAGACCCCTGTTTTCCTGATGGCTGTTGACCAGGGGTCGCCCTCACTCCCAGGCTCTCTCATTCTCTGGCTTCTCCCTTCGCTCGCAACCAGAGACATCTCTCTGCTTTTAAAGGGCTCATGTGATTAGACTAGGTTTAGGTGGTTAATCTAATTTTGATTAACCCAAAGTTAACCGATTGGTAATCTTAATCACATCAGCAAATCCCTTTTGCTGGGTAACTTAACATAGTCAGGTGTGTGATATTTTATCCTATTCACAGCCCCCGGGATTGGGGCTGGAAGTCTTGGCTATCCTTTTAGGATTCTGCCTGTAACACTTACATTCATTGTATAAGTAACTTTAACACCTGTAACACAACATTACTATAAAAGTCTATTGACTTACTATGTTTGTCAAGTTTCTATGTACATTTGATTATAATTTGACACAAACTATTTTTGAATTAAGTAGAAAAATTAAAAATTATTTTGAAATATTAAATGATGGGTAAATAGTAAGAGCTAGAGTTTTATTATCCCAAAACATTAACCATTAATTACCTTCATTTGTACATTTTTATAAGTCTTTTGACTCTAGTTCTGATCTATTTTTAGCAAATGATATGTGAAGTGATATATTTGTTAACTAGATTGATTTAATCATTCCATAATGGAAACATGTATCAAAACATCAAATTCTACCCCAAAAACAATTATTATTTTTCAATTAAAATTATATTTGAAAAGTATCAAAAATTAAATTAAAAATAAAACTTGATTATTACATCAAATAGTGTGGTTTTATTACATCAAACTGGACCAGGAGTTAGGAGGAGTTAATTGCTCCAACTCCATTAATAACCAGCCAAATATCTGGGCAAGTCACTTATCACAGAGTCATGGAATTTTGGTTTTGAAAGGACTTTCATGTTACCTATGCCAAAACATTACTTGACTTTTAATTATTATACAAAGTCTCTGCCAAACTCTGCTTGGATTCCTCCTGTGAAATCCCATTTGATCTCCATTATTAAAACAAAACAACCTTTTCTACATTAAATTGAAAGCTATATTTCTCTAGTTTCAAATATTCAAATAAATTTCAGCATTTAAAACTATGGACATTAAATCTTATTCCTCTTTCATATGACTGTACTTCAAATATTTGAAGATCACTATATGACTTTTCTTCTAGAACTACATCAGTGCATTTATTCTGTGAGTTTTAACTGAACAACAGGCATTCTGGTTGACACTGGGTATCTACACATAAATAAGGCCCAGCTCTGGTGGAGTTGAGGTTCCGACAGAGTTAACTCCCTTTATTCTCTTCTGCTGGCGGCTTCCTGGACCAGAGTCAGAACCAGATGCCATAAGATCCTTATACCACCCTTGCTTTAGTATCTGGGTACATACGAAATACTTGCTCACAGAGGCATATTTCTACAGCCCGTTGTTAGCCCACATTGAACTTCGCTGTCCTGACTCAGCTTATTCATCTTATAAATGATCTAGACAGTAACAGACTTTCGGTGTTCTCTCTGGCTTTGGTTTTCCAAATTCTAAGAAATCTGGGTTAATCACATTCTAATTAAAGGGGGACCATCTATGTTACTATTCTCAAATAAAGGAGATACCAGATATTATATTTTCTATTTGTCAAAAGTCTGAAAAGCAATATGTAATTTATATAAATTTTAATAGCACCCAACTAAGCTATTTAGCACTTCGATGGTGCAATGTGGTTCAGTCACCGGCATCAAATAGTCACCACAAGCCATTTCAAGTTTAACGCACGCTTTGATAGTCTGTGCTCATAAGCTGCTAGGAGCTCCATAAAAATAGAAAGCCCACATAGGCAGTAATCTCCAGTTCTTGCTTTTCTCCGCAGTATTCAAAGCCACTTCCTCTCCTCTAACCTTTAATTTAACAGAGAAAGCCTGTCACAAAAGAGCCATCTTTGTCCAGCTCTGCGGGCTGCCTCCCCTTTGGGTCACGGAATGCCAAATTTCGTAACAGACAGGTACACCCGCTATTGTTGTTCTGAGATTGTACAAAAGACAGCCTATTTATTTACCAGCTGGAAGAAAAAGATGTGTATTTACACTCTCATGAAATCTTTCTCTTTAGCACTGTGGTGACAAAGGTGCTGGTTATGACAGCAAGATGCCACACATACCTTTCCTGTTGAAGGAAAGTCTTATAAAATCTTTCATTCATAGAGTTTAAGAAAAATAAACAGCACTTGCATGTGAATACACACTTTATGAAAGAGAGCACAATAACCTGCAGTCTAGCTCTTTTATAATCCATGTGGTGGGTATTTATGGTTTTATGTTACCAATAGCTTTGGACTAACAAAAAAAAAAAGGAGAAGAAAATTATATTTCTTCATGATGCAATTAATGTTTTCAAAGATTTTCTCAGATGCAAAGAGAACTGCAAGTGTCAAAAGCTGGAACCTGGACCAAAATCCCCGAATCTCTGTAATTGGAAATTAGGGAAAAATATGCCACAATTCCATTTCATATGCAAACGCTAGAGATATATTCAAGGGAGCATCAAGTAAAAAAGGCAAAAAAATATTTCCTGAAATATCAACACCCTCAAAGATGATGCTTCTTTGTTTCTTAGCATGAATATCCGGTCACCAAATTCTACGGTGTCTCTCTTTAATGTTTCCTTTGTGGTCGCCCACCACGACCCAGGCTCGGACACTGGGACAACTGCCGTAGCTTCCTACTCGGTCTTCTCCTTGCTGTGTCGACTCCTCTGTCTTTTCCTCAAAGGAAAAAGCTATTTTCCTAAAATGCAAGTCTGGTCATGTCACTTTTCTGCTTCCTTCTTCTGTGTATCACTAAAGCCCTCGGGAGAAGTCCTAGTTCTTCAGGGAGGCCTAGAGCCCTTCAGCATAATAACCCGACACTCCCCCGTCTCAATGCTTCTTCACACACAATTACTTTAACTCCTGCAAAAGCAAACTCTCCTATGAGTCCATGACTTCACAGGTGCTATTCTCTCCGCCTGGAGAGCCTTCTCACCTCACCTACCTGACAATCCTATTTCTCATTAACTCTCAGCCGATAAGATACCCTGACTGCTATTTGGTTCCACCTTTGACTTACCCTACCAGGCATATGTGGTCTTTTCTCTCTGTTATACCTGATGAATACCCCAATGATATTACATCATTGCTTAGATTAATTTGTTACATAGTTTTCTAGAAACAAAGCTAAAAACTGGAGGATGGGGGCTGATGTGCTTTTTCATTTCTCTGGCATAGTGCTTGAGATTATATAAAGTCAGTTATATAAATAACAAACTGTTTCAACCTCAATAAATAGTCAACTACAAATCTAATAAATCAATAACGTTTTCTTGCAACTTTAGAACTGAAGAATAAGAATAAAAGGAGAATAAGCAATGAATCAATAAGCAATGAATCAACCAGTACCCATGAGGGTTACTGATGCAAAATGATGATCCTCAATATTTTGGAAGGTATTGCCATAAATAGGATGAATATCTACTTCACCTTATTCTATAGAAGTGGTTCCAAAATGGTGGCCTCAGTCTGAATCTGGCCCACAACAAATTTAGTTAAATACATATAATACTTATAATTTTTACAATGTATTGCAACATTTAAAAATCAGGGTAATCAACATAAAATCTACATTTTTGGTATATTATGAAAACGATGGAGGATGTGGTAATGCAGGACCCATTTTCTCATAACAACAAAGACAAGGAATGCAATGGGCAGTTGAGTGGAGGCTGCCCCTTCAAATGGGCACAGGCTCTCCCAGGTGCTGGGATCACTGGCCCCCCAGCCTTGTGACACCTGTATATTATATGCCAGACATACATGATTTTGTAAGTTCCAGCTAATTTCTTCCATAGATACAATTTTATGTTAGAAAACAAACAAATGGCAGATACTAACAATAAGAGCATAAGTGTAATTATGCTTAGAATGATGGCTCCGGCATAACATTTCAATCCATTTTTCAGAGAGGTAGACTTACCTGAAAGTTTATTGTCCAGGTTAGCAAATGATCTCTTCAACACACTCTGCATATTGTTATTTATGACATTGAACGTTAGATTGGGCAGGAGAAAATAAGTTGCTTTTCAAAGCCAAAATAAAATCATGGTTTACAATTGCACTCTGAAATATATTAAGCATGTCCAGTTGCTTCAAAGCAATGCATGTTAGAGATACTTCTTAAGTACAGTGTCATATTAAGGGTTTCATATTAAGACTAACCTTGGATCGTGGAGGTGCCCGGATGTACCACTTGCAATCAACGGCCTCGCTAGCAGAAGCTTTGCCTTCCTTCATAATTTGTATGGATTCCACAATTCCTTCAGGACCGCCCATCTCAAACTCACACACTAAATAACAAAATGCCAAACACACACACACAAATGGAACTTGAATAATAAACCAAAAGTATATTTCATAGCAGAATACAAAGTCCTCTGAACATTATTAAATATCTATTGTACCAACCTGGTAATGGTTTCAAAACTCCAAGGTCCTTAAAGTCAGGATCTTAAAAATTGAGAAAAAGGCAATTAGTCCTATTCTGCATTTATTACTTGCAATGATTTTGAGTAATATGCCATTAAATTATCCAGGAATCTGCCTTAAAAACACATTGGGGAAAATTAAATGGTGAAATGAATAGTGCATAATAATATTAGGACCAAAATGTTAATTTATATGTTATAGTTTTACTGTAAGGTTTTGCTCAATACAAAAGATACCATTTTAAAAAACCTAATGCAATTCCTGCCACTTACTATCAAATCAAAATCTTACTCATTTTCTGTAACTCCATAATTGGACAAAAGATGTTTTCTGTAAAATGTACCCATAGGTAATTCAAGGTTTGGGTCAACTTCCATGTATTCCAAATACAATTCTTTTGTCTGATTCAAAATATTCTGTTGTTGGAACACAATTTTCAAATAGAATATTAGAAGCACAAAGTTAAGATGTAAAATCCAGGACTCCTCTCTTCTGGCTGACTGAACTATCTTGTTTCCATTAAATCTTCATCTCTAACATTTCACATCATGCTAGCTTTCAAAGTATTCCTCAGTATTCTATCTTGTCAACTCAACACCCACACTCCCCGTTCCTCTTCTGAGTTCAGATATTTGTTTTCCTTGATTATTTATGTGTTTCAGAGAAAGCTTGTTTTATCATAAGCCTCAAAGTTTCCTAATTGCTGTAAGCCAAAAATGGGGGTCTCATTCCCATTTCTTGTAACTGATTTTGAGATAGGTATGCAGCAATGAAATACAAAGATGAGCCTTTTAGAAGGCTTCTGGTAAAGTTCTTTTCATAATAAATAGAGACAAGGTATATCCAGTTTTTTTGACTTGCCTTGTAGTCATGATTGTATCAGACTCTTTGGAATCATGTAATAGCCAATTTTTGATGTTGAGAGAATCTTGTACCTAGAAAACCCCAAAGAGTCCACCAAGAGACTCCTAGAATTGATAAATAAATTCAAAAAAGTCTCAGGATACAAAATCAATGTACAAAAATCAGTAGCATTTCTATATACCAATAACAGCCAAGCTGAGAGTCAAATCAAAGACTCGATGCCACTCACAATAGCTACAATGAAGACAAAATACTTAACCAAGGAGGTTAAAGATCTACACAAGACATTCTATAAAAAAGACACCTGTACTCGAATGTTTACAGCAGCACAATTCACTATAGCAAGGATGGGGAAACAACCCAAGTGCCCGTCAATCCGTGAGTGGATTAATAAAATATGGTATATATATATATAGCATGGAATACTACTCAATTATAAGAAATGATGGTGATCTAGCACCTCTTATATTTTCCTGGATAGAGTTGAGCCCATCCTCCGCAGTGAGGTATCACAAGATTGGAAGAACAGGCACCACTGGTACTCACCATCACACTGGTGCTGACTGATCAACACTAAGGTGCTCACACAGTAGTAATATTCTTTGGGGGTAGGGGTGGGGGTGGGTAAACTCACAACTAATGGACGTGGTGAGGTTTGTAGGGAGGGAAAGGGCACGTCTCAAATCATCGTTGGGATATGGCAAAGTCATAACAGGTAACCAAAATGTTTGTACCCCCATAATTTCCTGAAATAAAAAAAAATAAAAGCTGATTGTAAAATGTAATAATTCATTGTTATTACTATGGTATTAGGTATGAAGCAAAAAAATTCTTGGCTTTAGATATATTTTGTGAGATACTGCTCACTCCAGCATGAAGAGGTAGCATTCTTTCTGGAGGAAATTATTTCTGGATATTAAGACCATGTGTGTTTAGATATGTATGTATCTAATTTTGCTTCTTTGTGTGTCTGTGTGCATGGATGCACCAAACTTATAATTGCAGGCTGACTTGTGTTAGTTTAGTTATTTTCATTAAAGGTTGTTTTTGTTGTTTGTTTGTTTTCTGTTTTGTTGAACAGAGATGTAGACTGACCTGCTGAAACTGAGAGCCTGGGGCACCCACGCTACAACCTGACTGTATCAGCCGAGACTCATTTTGTTACAGGACACAATTAGAAAGTGTTAATAAATTTTGAATCAATATACAAATTCATTTGCATAGCTGTTTTGAAAACAGTTTTTAAAAATGTTTTTAGAAAAAAATACCTTTTTTTCTACAATTTCCATGAAAGATGCAGAAATGAGGGCATCATAGATAATTTGGACCAACATAACCTCCTAGCAGGAATTTTTTTCCTTCATCTGAATCAATGGATATTTAATTACTGTCCCAATATATTTAACACAGACTATGTACAAACTATGATTTTATAGCACTACTAGATTGCTTGTCATCATTAAGCAGTGTCATTGGTATTAAGGGGACCTATCATGTCTTCCTTGTTTTTACATCAAGCTTGACAGTTCCAGTAATCTAGATTTTTTTGTTTTCATTATACCCTTTGGCTATTAAGAATAATGCTTAATTATATTCGTTATTAATACTTGTTATCTCCTTTTTGATTAGAATGTTTCAGCCTGACATTGCTGTTTCCATGATTTCTGTGGAAATGTAGTTGATATTCTGTTTTCTAGTTTGAAGGCTAACATTTGTCATTTTTATAACTCATGCCAGACAACGCTGAGAGAAATGCCAGTTCTGGGAATTGAAAATTTATTTTTGTCTTTGTATTAATAGTGATAGTACTGATGGTTTAAAAACAAAACTTTAGGAAAAAAAATCATTTTTGCAATTCCATTTGTATTAGCCACCAGTAATATCACAATTATAGATGGCCTATATGACTAGCAAAAACAAACAGATAACAGAATGCTGTTGCTGAAGCAACCTAAATTGAGGCTAAGATTATAAAGACTGATGGATTGCCCAAGGTCGTTTGGGGGCAGTGACATAAATTATTGTGCGGATGAACAATAAAGTAGTCCTACTCTAGATCTATCTTTAAATCTATTCTCCACTAAGTAACCTAAATAAACTTTTAAAAACATAAATCAAATCATGGTACTCACCTGGCTTTCCATTGTCCTTAGAATGAGACCAGGACTCTTTCTAATGGATTATAACACCCTGTGTGTTCTGCCGCTGACCACCTGGCCCCCAGCTGCTGGGCCCTGCTCTTTCCTCTATAGTCACACTAACCCATTTCTGTTTCTCCAACACTCAAGGCCGTTCCCATCCTAGGCCCTTTGAACATGCTCTTTTATCTGTCTGCAGTGCCTTTCCCCATGGGGGTTACATGGCTGGATCTTTCTCATTCTTCAGTTGTCGGTTGAAATATTATATTCTCCGAAAGGCTTTCCTCGACAATCCTCTCTAAAGTAGCACTGTCTCCCATTTTCTTTTCTCTCCTCCTGGGTCTTAGTACAAAAAGACAGAGTTAATACCTTGTCTGCAGAACGTTACTTTCATCTAAGAAACGTACAAATGGGCTTTTTTATTTTGATTAAATTGGTTCAGTGCCAGCATGGGCCAATCATGAAAGATCATCTTTTATGCGAATGCTTGGCAACAAATGCAAGTAGTGTTGGAATATTCAAATTTTTGAGTAATTTTTGAATCTTACGGCTTATACTAGAACATCTGGGTTGACATTTACACTGATGGAGAAAAAGCAGTGGTGGATAAAACCGCGGCTTAGAAATGAATAGGATAGTGGCATCAACCTTGGCAGCCAGGATTCATTGCAGAATTCATTGCCATGTATTTGTAAGGCAGACAAAAAGGAATTTTACTTAAAATCTCCTTGATGAAGCACTAAAAACTTTTTTTTAAATCTAGAATCTTGAGTAAATGTCTTATCCCATAGGATGAAACATTAAGTATGGATAAGGTACTTTTGCTGCAGACTGACTTGCATGATGGTTTTCTTAAGAAGAAGCACCTTTGCAATTGCTTCAATTGTGAGCTGAACTAGCCACTTTTTTCATGGAGCATCATTTTTCCTTGAAAGGCATATTAACAGTTATTCAGATATGGATATTTGGCAGACATTTTCTTAGAAGTCAACAAATTCATTTTGTTCATTTTCAAGAAAAACAACTGATAATATTTGTTGCCAATGATAAAATTCAAGCTTCAAGGGAAAGAAATAGTTGCTGCTCCTCATTTGACAGCTTCCCAATACTTAGAGAATTTTTAAATGAGATTGTTGTTGTTATGAACACATGTAATTTTTGATATTTTATGGAGAAATGTGTCAACATTTGGAAGTTTTGCATAGTAGTAATCCAAGAACTGCCAAATAAACAATGCATAATTTTAAACAATCATGCATGCATAAAAGGGCCATTTAAAGAGGAAAATACACTGATGGATATTAATGTCACAGAATACAAAAACTTTCACTGATATAGTTTCACACTCCCTGGTACAACTAACCTTTAAGAATTTATCACCAGTTGAGGTTTGGTGTAGTATAAAAGAATAACCACTATTATCTCAAAAGGCTATTAAGATATTATTCCTTTTTTTGACTACATATCTCTGTGAGGCCAAATTCTCTTCATCCACTTCCTCCATAACAACACATCATAACAGATTTAATGCATAAGCAGATGTGAGAACCCAGCTGTCTTCTAATATGCAAGACACTGGATTTGCAAAAACATACAATAATGCCATTCTTCTAATTAATATTTTAATATTTATTAAATAATATCGTAATATCAATGTTTTAATGAAATCTGCTATTTATTTTCACACATAATTGGTTTATTTGTGTAATTTATATGACTTAATAAATAACTATTCAGAATGTTTTCAGTTTAAATGGCTAATATAATACTGAATAATATAACCAATAAGCCAAAGCACTTTGAGGTTGTCAATAATTCTTAAGATAGGAAAGGAGTTTGAGAACAAAAAGCTTCTGAACTTCTGCCCTAACCAACCCAATCTTTGTATCATGAGTACTGTCTTCCAACAGAACTCTAAGTCACAATTTAATAATTCAGGCTTGTGCAATGATTTTATTTCATAATCTAAAGATGTTTCCATACTGCTAGCCACGTTGTAAATGGACTTTCTAGGAACTGCTGTTTAACTGATTAGACTATAACTGAATCATATCAGAGATATCTTCATTTTATAAAAGAAAAAAAATGGGGGGTTAGCAATTTTAGAAAAATACAACTTGTTTTGATCTAAAACCTAAATAGTTTCAGAGCTGTCTCTAGAACTTTGCACAAATCATTAAATCTTTCTGAGACTTAACTTCTTCAGTTAAAATGAGGATGCTGTTGGTTTAGGCTTCTACAACTCAAGTAGTCCATTATACCTAACAATCTCCACTATTTATTTTGGCTTTGGGTAACTAGCCAGAATTTTTAAGTGGCCTTGAATGTGTTACATTTTTATCAGATAAATCACAAGTAAAATGTGAAAAAACTGAAGTCATGTTACAATGTTCATAATCATCTTAAAAAATCTTCTGAAATAATAAGGCTCTGATATATAATTGCAAAACATTCCTCAATTGGACAGAAAAAATAAATAAATCCAGTATTGTGGTAGAAGTTATTAGTATTTATACTATAAAAGATAATGCAGACTTTAGAATAAATTTATATGTTTTAAGCATTCCACAATTGTTTATAAAGACAATCTTTTAGAATTTTCCTAAAATATAAACTAAATTACAAATGAATCAAATTTTTTATGAGGCATAAGGCTTCTCAAATATTCTATATACCTGAAAAGTAAAGATAAAAGTTTGAAATATATCAACAAAACTAAAACAAGGTTTGTTTTGTTTTCTTGTTTTAATTCATAAGTTATTTTAATTTAACTAGATCCATGAAAATACTCCTGCAATAATTAATATCTACCAGATATTGTTCTAATCACTTTAAATATGGTAAATTATTTATACATTAACATTATAGCATGAGGCAAATAAAAATATTATGTCTATTTTACAGCCGAGGGAAACAGGCACAAAGGTTTAAGTAACTAGCCTAAGAGTGCACAGTAGGTAAGTGGTAGGGCTTGACATGAGAATTAGGCAATCTAGCTCCTGGTTTACACACTGTCATTTTCTAGGTGGATTTATAAATATTATTAATTATTTACATAGTATATTCCCAAATTTGTAAACAAAAAGTCACTTTTGGTTCCAGATCTACAAATGTTCAGAATGCCATCTCATCTGCTAGGCTCTGGGCTCTCTACTGGGCTGTTTGTCCTCCTCCCTCAAATTGGGAATGAGATGACTTAAAACAATTTTATACATAAAACAGATAAAATACAACTTTTTGGCATGGACAAATATGTTTGAAGATGATATTGGAGCTATGGTTAAAAAATACAAACATTTAAAATATTTCAAAAATGAATTTCAAAGATCAAGCTGCATATAAGAAAGCAGATATTGTTCATTGTACTACAAGGGAATAAATTAGAACTATGTGTTGCAAGCTGAGGATGAGATGTGCTAGATGTTGCCATAGGGAAACAAGTATTGTGTATGTTTGGGGGTGGGTGGTCGACTAAATTACCTGTGATGCTCTTTTCAAGCCTGAAATGCAGTGGTCCTGTGATTAGCTGATTTCTAAGCATAGGATTATCTTTGGGTCCAAAGCAAATTTGGTACAATTTGCATATTCTGCAGTACATGTTCCCTGAGTAATTATTTTAGGTTTGCTGATGGATTGGATATTGGAAGTGAAATAGAAAAAAAATCAAGGAAAACATTTAGTTCTCTTATTTCAAGGGACAAATACACTCCATGAGTTGGGAAGTTACTCAAATTTCCACTCCCAATCTGTAGACTCATCTGGATCCACCCTCATTCTTACCTATTTACCATCTGTCTCAGAAAATTCCTTTCTCTCGATCTCATCCTTCACGTGTCCTCAGGATTCCCTAGTCACCCCCACTCGTAGCAGTTAGCACATGAGTTAGCTTTTCTTCTACCAGTGTTCAACCTTCCTTCTGCTATCTCTACCCTTTCAGACAGCAAATTGACTCAAGTCCCTTTTCCGAAAACAAAGAACTTTCTTTACTTTGTTTCTCACTGTCGACTCATTCTTCCCTGCCCTCATTCGATTCCCAGATAAAGTTTCTTAGACGTGACGTCCCTAATCAGTCTTCACTTGCACGTCTCCTAGTCACTTTTGAGCACCCTGCCACATCTGTGGACATATCTTTGTTGAAACAACCCTTGCATTGAAACTAACTGTGCACTTCCGTGGCCGTGTTCTTGTCTCTGTCCTTCTTTCCCTGTCTGCAGTCCTCATGGTGGTTCTCTTATGTTTCATTCTCAAGATGGAAAACCATGGTTTTTGTAGTTTTTGAAATTATTTGACTGAATTTAAAATGCTGTTTTAAAAAATCAATTACAAAAATATCTTGACAGCACAGTACTAAAATAGCTTACATAATCATATTAATAATCTGATTTATTTCACCCTTGTCTAGAAGCAGCATCACTGTAGTATAAAATTCATAACACAATGTTTTAAACCTCTTTTATAGATGTACTGTTTTCTCTAAATATGGGGTTGTCAATTGTAGCTTCTCATTTTGAGTTTGACTTCTTTTTTCTAATTTAACATAATATTTACTTATATGTAAATTTCAGAAATAAAAACTTATGAGATATATAGGAAAGAAATTTTCAAGTCCTTAAAGATAGTATTAATATTTGAATGGCTTGCACAGCTTTGTTTCCTTGTTTTATTTGTTTAACTATAATATATGAAGTTTCCTCATGGGCTTATATTCATATTTTTAAATAAATTAAGAAAACATGGCACTTTTTATAATGTAAACACATATAAGCTGGATTTTGTTTGTGTGTGCATATTAAATCGGCTTTTGCAATGCTTACTTGTGATGGACAGTCATAAGGCAGTAGTATTGCGCTATGGAGAAAATGTGTTTTTATTATACATAATAATAATAAAATGTGGTGAGAGGGAAAGAGGAAAGAAAAAATTTATCAGAAGAACAAAAGGGGACAGAATCAGAATGATAAAGACAAAAAACAAAATAAAACAAAAATAAGCCTAGATTTTCCAAAAACCGGTGTTTATGTATTTGAATAAGCTATTATAGAACAATTTTTTTTCTGTCCAAGGGCAACCAGGGAAATTCTTGACTTGTTATTAGCAATCCCCTTTTCCCCCCTTAATTGTCTCAGAACACCCTCATTCACTCACCCAGTGAGTACACCCTGAATCACATGGAACTCAAAATAAATGAGTCCATCTTCTGAACCATTTTTTCACTAGAGCTGGTTTAATAGGGCATTTCTTCCTGGCACAACTGTGGTGCCGACATCCTTAGTGGATAAGATACCTCCACTGTCTTCTTTCAATTATGCCACAACTCACACCTCTCCTAATATCCATTCATGTTTATTGACATGCACAAAAAGCATTGTTTAGAAACCAGGGAGAGAGAGGAAGTGCTGACCACAGAAGAGTTTGGAGGTGATGTTATGGCCGGTAGGATGGTACTGGGTCTGAGGTTTGATGCCCAGAAAAGAGAGCAAGATGTAACTTTTCACGGAGCTATGTGAGAGTCTACAAACGCCTAACTGCACTGCCTCGGGACCCAGGCTAGCAAGCGTGGCACAAGGCTGCAGAGGAGGAGAATGCCCTGTCTCTGACGCACCATGAGTTGGAGATGGTGGTGGCACGACAGGTTAGTGGGGCGGGGGGCGCAGGCAGAGGATGGCTGTCGCTATCCTCACTGGCATGGTCCTCTTCCATCCCATTCATGCCACTGTAAACTAAATCACTTATGTTGATGAAAACCAAGAAACAAAATATTTTATAAGAAAAGTTGTGCTTTCTCCATTTTATTATTACTATTTAAAGATATAAATGCAAGCATCATGAAGAAGCCTTATATGTCACAGTTAAATATAGGAAGGACACAATAAAGCTGTACAAGCCATGCAAATGTAGCTTCAAGACAAGGTCCTTTTGCTGCCAGAGCATTTGATGAGCTTTAGCTCCTTCTAAACAGAGTTGGAGCAGCCTCTAATTGAAAACTTTGGGAGCTTCTTCTGTTGGTGCCCTTGGCAAGGACACTAGAGATTTTATGCCAGACAACGGCAGTGCACATGGGCAAGTGGAGCCACCCTGGGACTGGAAGCAGAGCAAACGCAAAATGCCCAGTGCTGCTGCCACCAGCGGGTTGGCACGGAGTGTGCGTGACGCACCGCTTGATCAAACCTAGGGAACCCCATGGGATGGTCCAAATGGCATGAATTTCTGCCAGTCTGGACAGGGGGCTGAAGTTACCACATTCTGTCTTTAAAAGCAAATGTATCCTTACTGTTAAGCCACAATTCTTTCCCCTTACCAAGGTCTGAGTATATCTGAGTTCTAGCCATCACTCTGCTTTTCAAATCCACAAAATCCAGCTACCCACTTCTCACAAAAGACACACATGACGCATTCTTACATAGAGAGGTTGAAATTAAAAGAGCAAAAGGTTATATGCCAATCAAGCAATAAAAAGAAGAAAATCCTTTTGCAATGATATTATGTTAAACAAAATGGATTTAAAAGCAAAACCAAAAGATACAATCAAAAAGTAGGTCAAATACTTAATTTCTTAATGAACAATTCACCCAAAAGATTTAATATGCTGAACCTGCATGGATCTAATAACACCTATAGGCAGAATTCCACCTCTAAGGCATCAGTTGCCTTTCTTATAAAAGATTGGGAAAAATAATATCAACTGGGCTTGGTGCAAAACAGAGTACGTGCAAATATCAGCTTATTAATGGATGGAATAGAGATTTGCTAAAGTATAAAATGCCACATAAATATAAATTATCCCATGTATATACAATTTATATTTTGAACTTCTTAGTGATACATGGATGAAAATCATCTCAATTCATAAAGGCACCTGAAATATGATTCCTGTTTTATAATCATTATTTACAAACCAAACACTATTGTTGTAGCCTCATCGGCTATTCTACATACTGAACTTATTTTCACTGAAAAGCATTTAACTTGGAGGTTAAAGACGAGTTCATCTTACTTCTTCAAATGCCTGAGAACAGTTGGAGAATCCCTACTGAAAATTTGTAACATAGAGTTTACTGCATGTTTACAAATACCCAAACAGTGATAGATATATTAATAGTATCACATACTAGGTATAAAAAGATCTTTTATGTCCATTTAGCTCAAATATTACACCCAAATTGTAGATAATGATAAAACTGAGCTAATCTAAATATGTATGAAGCACTTTAAAAAACTATTGCTTCTAATATCACAATTTACAATTTAAGAGGTCTTCCTGGATGCCTGCACCTGTCTGAGAACTTAAAGGATTTATTTGTATTCTCCAATATCAAGTAATCTTGGTCCATTTTAGAAATAGAGGAAGTAAACCATTACCAAAAAAATTCAGATGGCTTTCACCCCTTTTTTTGGTATTTATTTTTGACCTCCTCGTACCTGCTTTCCCAATTATTGTGGCAATTCTGAAAGTTTGAATGGGCATCTGAAACCAGTATTTTTAATGGGTAGTGCACTTGAAAATAGAAGTGATCACATTGGGTAGCTAGTTTTGGACAACATATTGATAAAGTTAGACTAGAGCTCATTAATAACTCCTCTTTCCTCTGAAAAAGAATTGTTTCTAGAAAATGTAGCCTCTACCTTGGGAGACTGGGGAGAATGATGTATCCTGGAGCTCCAGATGGAACTAGACTTCCCAGGTCCACTTGGCAACTGAATCTATCATCTCCCAAGGATGATAAGAATCAAGAACATTTTAAGCCTATATCAAATACAAGTATAAATATGGACTGAAATGGAAGTCTTAGAATTGTTAAAAATGCTATACTATTTTCACTGGCATTTAAAACAATTCTGTGATTTTAAAAATGACATTGCATTAAAAAAGGACTTTGAGATGGTTCATTTGCCCCTCGATTGCAGCTGAAGACACAGCTGTTTATCGAGGCACTTGCTAAATCTGCAGTTCCTTGCTCATTTTCCTGTCATTCAAGTACAAGAGCATCAAAGGTGATTTCATTAAGAGGTGTGAAAATAATCCAAGGCTTTCTCAGAGTAATGGTGTAAAGCAATGAAAATCAATATTATCATTTTTAGGTTCTGTTGTGTTAGAAGGAAATAATAGGTCTCTCTTGTTTGGTTAGAGAGTGAGATGGATGGGGTGCCTTCAGCTTTATTCCTTAGACTTTTCATTTTTATCCATCATTAACCTGAGCTTGGAAACTTCACAAACAAAATAAATTTGACTCCTTCCTCACACTTTCCGTTCATCAGAAATATACCAAGAGCTTTCAGTTATTCTTTGTAAAATCTCTACTACCTCCCTCCCTTTCCATCCCAGCCGTGGTCTTCTTAGTCCCAGACATCATTGCCCTCGGGCTTCAGAATCTGAACCATCGTCTTGCCTGAACCTCTCTGTCCTCCACTGCTTTGCCACCCACCATTCTGGAGTCCAGAGCTGAGTATCTCACTCTGCACCCACTGACACTGAACGCTGCCACCTGTTCCCGTGATCAAAACCCGTGAATAATTTCTGAATTCTCATTCTACCAATGATTTTCTTTATTGTATTCACAGTTCCATTTTCCAAGGACAGCTTTCCCTCAACTTAGAAGCTCCTGCTTCCATATTCCAAAAGAAACTTTCATCAGCCACACTGCTAGTTGTTATAATCTTTTTTCTTTCTTTCCTGAAATTCTTTCTTTTGGATGCTTTATACTACAAACTACCTTTCATTTATCTCATTAACTTCAATGAGTTACACTGGTACAAAGCAAATGATTAAAACATTTTATAGACTAAGTGAAAAAGTAATTTATAAATAAATCCATGAATTTGGGTCCTGAGTTGTGTTTTTTTTTTTTTTCCCTTGGTGACCTTTCTCTTGGCTCTCTCTCTGTCATTTCAGCTTTTTAGGTAGAAGACACCCAGTTCAACAGTGTGTGGGATCTAAGCAGGCAGACCTGTACAAATATTAGTAAGGGAGTTGGTGCTTCTGCAGTGACTGCAGCATTAAAATTGTAACTGTAAGTCTAATCCTAACATCTTTATTGAGGAACTACTGCAGGTTGAATTTTGTTGGATAAATTGTATGGCATGTAAGTAGTGAAATCACTACATTACATGAAATATGAACAATTATTCTCACTGAATGCAACAGAAAATCAAAGTATATGAAAGATTAAAGAACTCACCCCAAGTCACAAAATGAGTAATTGGGAGGCAGCATTTGAATGGAGGCTGTGTGAACCTAGTTGTTCAGAGCTGTGATCCAGTATTACCTATCAAAGCTCCAAAATGGGCAGCAGTTTCACTGCTAGTTCAGCCTGACGTTTCTGCCTGAATATTGATTTACCACTTCAGAATCATCAAGTCTAAAATTGACATTGTTATCTTTTCTCCACTTTTCCCCTACAATTTTGGTCACTGTCATAAATGAGTGTAAAGTTATCCAGCTTTAAACTCCAGGAACTTGTTTGATTTTTCCCTCACTCTTACCACCCCTTTGTACCTACTTCATAATGATCAAGTCCTGTTAATTTCTCTCTTATTATGTTCTTCCTGATACTAATTTTTTTTCCTCAATTCTCACTACTATTCCCTTCATAATACTCAGAGCACATCGTTTGTGCCACTCAGTCTTCCTAATTTCAATTTCTGTGCTTTTCAAGCCGGTATTTCTAGAGTGTACCTTAGAAGCTGCCAACTTTGTCAGAAATGTTGAATTGCTTCTATATTAATAAATATATAATAAAGCTAAAAGTTTTAGATATACTTTACTAACAATCATTCAAGATCTGTTCTAAATTTTCTCTGGGAGCCAACCACCAAGTGAGAATGAACTACCTCATCACCACAAGATACCTCCTATTACACAAAAGACAATTTTGGTTAAACCGCCATATGGATGACGTGCTCATCTCTGAGTTATGTGCATATCGAAGTTTTTGCATTTTTCAGGCCTAACTCCAGGGCCTCCTCCCATAATTTAAGATCTCACCTATATCTCCACACAGAATCATTTTTCTCTCATGACTGTCAAGAACTGTAGTACTATTTTTTTAGTCCCTGCTTGACAAATGGCCTTAAATTATAATTTTTATAGCATAGCTTTGGCTCCCTTATACATGGTAATTTTATTGAGGGTAACATCAAGATTTTTCATAAGAAGAACTTGAATTTAACTCTACTAAACTCTACTAGTTTTATTTTTCTTGGGTGATATCTATACTTTAATACAATATCTAAACAGAGGTCAAAATCAGGATTATAAAGTGGTGAGCATTCCAAGACTATTCACTCACTTATGAGAAAGACATTTAAGGACAAAGAATTTAGTACTCAATAAATCATATTAGTAGACCAGTAATTCTCAAACTGGAGTGTGCCTAAACATCCCTAAATGAACACATTAAAGTTCAGCTTCTGGGCCCAATCTCAAAGACTGTGTTTCAGTAGAATTAGATAAAGGTATGACACATTAAGCATCCAGGTCCTAGGAATGCAATCTAGTAATATATAAATTAAACTACTTTGCAGGCATTAGCACTTTTATACAAATACTGAAACTACTTCAAGAACAATTGTAACCATTAAGATAAACAGTATCACTAGCTACCAAAAGAAGTTGTTATATCCAGGCCAATGCTGGAGGTATTTTAAATTCTTACACCTGTGTCTAGCCTATTCAGTAATGCATTTGTCTTAAGGAGAGTTTTAGATGAGACAACTGTTAGATTTCCTTTCCTATTATCAGTGTGAGGTTGTGGTTAAGAATACACTTTCAAGACAGGCTTTCAGGGCTGGCCTTTGCTTCCAGCTCTTCCAGTTGCAGCCTGTGGGACCCTTGGCTAGTCACCTAAGCCTTCTGTGACACTGTGTCTTCATCACAAAATAGGACCAATGATTACACTTCTATCACAGCATTGCTATGAGAATAAATGAATTAGTACAGTGGTCCACAACCTTTATGGCACCAGGGACCAGTTTCATGGGAGACAATGTTTCCATGGACTGGGGGGCGGGGAAGGTTTCAGGACGATTCAAGGTCATTACATTTATTGTGCAGTCAAACCTCTCTGCTAATGACAATCTATATTTGCAGCCGCTCCCCAGCACTAGCATCACCGCCTCAGCTCCACCTCAGACCATCAGGCATCAGATTCTCACAAGGAGCACGGAACCCAGATCCCTCACATGCGCAGTTTACAGTAGGGTTCCTGCTCCTATGAGAATCTAATGCCGCTGCTGATCTGACAGGAGGCGGAGCTCAGGCAGTGATGCCAGTGATGGGGAGTGGCTGTAAATACAGATGAAGCTTTGCTGGCTCTCCTGTGGCTCATCTCCTGCTGTGTGGCCCAATTCCTAACAGGCCATGGACAAGTACTAATCTGTGGCATGGGGGTTGGGGACCGCAGAATTAGTATATGCTGTCGAAAGTCTATTTTCACTAAGAGACTCTCTGAAGTCTGTAGTTCAGGCAGAAGGAGAGTGATACTAGGCACCCAATTTTAGATGCAAGAAGGAATGAAGAATACCCAATATGTGGGTAAACACAGATGGGCACTGACTGAATCAAACAATAACAGTAAAACAAAAATAACATAAATCAAGTGAAGGTAATTTGGGATACAAAATTGCTAAGTTTCTTGTGTTTTTCAAGGAAACAATAAAAACAGATTTTAAGAATATAATGTGCATTTTGTAATATCTTGGATAACCCTCTAAAAGATAAAAAGAGTACTTTAATTTCAAAAATAAATAAAGGCAGATAAATGGCATGAAAAAAACATAAAATTCTTTTAAAAAGGAGGAACAAATACAAGGCATAAAATAGGATGGTTGATCTAACCCTAGATATATGAATACAAATGAACTAAATGAATCATTAAAAAGCAAAGATCAAAGGACAGGATAAGAACAACACAAATCTATTACTGTGCTGTTTTTAAGAGATATCTGTAATATAGGGATACAGAAATACTGAAATTATCAGAAAAAAATTATCACACAAGTCCAAATCCAAAGATGTAGCAATTATTATAAGGATGAAAAAAAAAAAACCTTAAGGAAAAAAGCATTACATGTGAATTGAGTTATGTCAAAACTCCAAAAGATTTAATTCTCTGAGCAGATACAAGAATTTTAAATGTACATGTATCTAATAACATAGGTACAATGTCATTATTACATTAGTGAAATATTTCCAGAATCCAAAGAGAAATAAAAATCTATAATCATAGAAACAGATTTTATCAGAGGCAAAAACTTAAAAATTATAATTATTTAATAAAAGAAGTATTATAAGACAACTATTATAAAATACTATATAAACAAAGTGATGTTACTAAAGCAGAGCTTACAGGGAAACTTATAATTTTAAATCCATATGCCAAAGGCAAAAATGGTCAACTTCCTTGAGCAGCATCTGTCTTGATGATCTATTTTTTAATTACTCATGTTAGTATAATGTGGTATTCATATGTAATCAAAATGACACTGAACCCCTGCTTTACATCACACACTAAAAGTCAAAATCTGAAAGGTAAACAAACATACTATTTAGATGATAGTAAAAAGAAAATCTTTGTTATTTCATTAAGGGAAGATTTCTTAAATCATAAAATGAAAGATACATTGCAACATATTGAAATTAGGAATTTCGAATCCTCAGATGACATCATAATGAGAATGCAAAGATAAGCGGCATACTGCAAGAAAATCTTATCCACACAAAGGACCTTCAAATCACCAATGTCCAGAACATATACCAACTTACTACAAATCACTGTACAAAAAGAAAGACAATGCAATGAAAGACAGGCAAAAAGTCCTGAACAGGTATTTCACACAAGAGGAAATCCAAATGTAACATAAGCCATTTAATCTTATTAATAATTAACACAGTGCAATTAAAATAGCAATGTATGATTCCATTAAGAAGCCAACAGAGGTCTGGCACAGTGGCTCATGCCTGTAATCCCAACAATTTGGGTGGCTGAGGTGGGAGGATTACTTGAGGCTGGGAGTTCAAGTCCAACCTGGGCAGCACAGTGAGACCCCTTCTCTCCAAAAAAATAAATAAATACATAAAATTAAATAAAAATTTTTAAAAAGCCAACAGAACAGGAAGAAAAGTAAGACTGACACATCAAGTTGCGCCAATGGGCTGCTCCCACCGAGTCTGATCCTCACATAGACCCAGGACATATGGGGTGCGAGACTGCAAGCTGAGGCCATAACGAGATGACACGTTTGAGAGCTGGGGAAGGCGGTGAGTGCATGCAGCTTGTGGGAGGCTTACGGAGTATTACGGCCACAGGGCATACTGAGGTAGCTCTACGTTCAAAGACGTGCTCCAGCACGCCCTCCTCTCACTTTCTCTCTCTCTTTATAGAGGGAACAGTTCCCCATCAAGAGGTAGAGTTTATTTCTCTTCTCTTTGAACCTGAGTTGGCCCTCTGAGGCTAGAAATGGATGTTCCTGCATTCTATTTTGGTTCTCTAACGGGTACAATGCACCCTATCTAGGTGACAGGCCCACTTAAAACTTTGACTCAAACTGTACAAAAGCAATTCATGTAACCAAAACGGTTGGACCCCAGTAAAATTCTGAAATTTAAAAAAAGAAACTTTGATTTGAAATATTTAATAGCATAAAAACTTTTACTATTAATATATTTGTAATTGCATCTCTTTGAATTCGAGTGTTTTAAATTCCTTTCCTGAAATTTCTTATTGACAACTATCTCTCAAATTTTCACATGGTGAGACATACAGAAAATATAAAATAATATTAAGCATAAAAAGAAACACTAAATGTAGAGAAATTTCTAAATGAAATATAATGTGCCAAAGGTAAAAAAGGTTTAAATGCATAAAAATAATTTTAAATTATATTTGAAATGAAATGAAAAATGCTCTAATTCCTGGATATTAAATTCAAATATTATACCAGGATCTGATTTCTATTAGCTCATTTTATTTAATTAAATAATTATCAATTTCTGTTTCAAAATTTATTTTGTTGGTGAGAGATGGCACTAATCTGGTACTAACTAGGAGATGAAATGGTTTCTGTTTTGCTTTTGTACCAGAAAGAGGTAAAGAGTATGTTTTATATTAAAGCTACATAAGTAACAAAAAGATCAAATTTATAAGCTACTCTAAAAAAATTTAGAGGGGCCTTTTGACCCATAGATAGTCCCTTAATGTTCATTTAATTTATATACAGACAACAAGAAAAGAATGAATGAATTTTACATTTCCTATTTTAGGAAAGACCAACAATAAATGTGTACACATTAAAATTTATAAGCACATATTTCTAATGTTTCGATTCATTACAATGCACCCCAATTTATAGCGGTTAAACAGGGAGATTCACATGCTGGAAACTGGTCAGATTGGAAAGCAAAATGAATTACAGAACATGCAGGCCTGCATTCTCCTCTGTTACCTTTGGATAGAACTCAGCCACTCTCCACCCCAGCCCATTCTCTGTCCGTCTATTGGTGCTATCTGTTCAAACCCATCCGACCTCTTTGTCACAACTTTGAAAACATATAAAGTGATAACATGGTTACCTGGTTACCATGGTTACCATCACCCTGACTGAAGCTCTTGGGGTGCTTGGCCATTTGGCCAAACATTACTCTGAGTGTGTCTGCGAGGGTGTTTCAGATGAGATTAACATTTGAATTAGTGGACTCAGTAAATCAAATTGCCCTCCCTAGTGTGGGTGAGTGGCATCCAACCGACTGAAGACCTGAATGAAACTAAGTGACTAAAGGGGAACTCCTCCTGCCTAATTGAGCTAGGAAATGGGTCTTTTCCTGCCTTCTCACTGGACCTGAACTATTGGCTCTTCTTGGGTCTTGAATCAGCTGGTTTACAGACTGGAACTGCACTACTGGATTTCCTGGGTCCCTACTTGTCAACTGCAGATCTTGGGACTTCTCAGCCTCTGTAACTGTGTGAGCCAATTCCTTATACCACATCTTGATAGATAGATAGATAGGTAGTCTCCTATTTAGAACCCTATTGCAAATGGCACAAAGGCCTTCATGGCGCATGCCTGCATTTCTCTTCTGCCCAACTGTTGCCTAGAAACAGCCCTGCATCTCTCTCTGCTTCCTGATCCCATAGCAGCTTCCCCTGGCTGTCACCCTGTCCTTTCCTTAGTCCCCTGTCTTCTGTCTCCTGGAGCTGAGTCCCTGCTATGCCACTCTGTTGGCTCTGAATGTTCTCTTCTTTATATAAATAGATAAAAGTGTGGGAACCATCTCCAGAAAAATCATGCAATATTTAATAAGCCCTTACTATGTGCCATGCCCTATGCTAGAAATGTTAACATTGATGATCTCATTAATCCTCAAAATAATACCAATCTCATGGGGTGGCCATCATCCCCCAATTTTTAAGGTTGAAGAAAGAGAGACTTCAGGTTACTGAGAAACTTGGTGATGGTCACAGAGCAAGCAAGTGGAAGAGCAGGAATTTGAATATGGGTAATGTTATTCTAGAGCCACAGTCTTAATTAACTGCTACACTATTAAAGTGTCTTTCTAAAATTTAACAAAAAGGAATTGTAAGGGGCATATCCCTCATTGTTCATCTAAGTCATGATGGCCTTTCCACTTGTTGGATTTCTTTTAGTTTTTAAAATTATCCCCACGAAGGCGGAAGGTGGATGGGGAAGGCTACTGAGGAGCAGAGAAGCTGACATTTTATTCCCTCACTGGGGACTGATGTGTGAGGGACATTCCTTAGACAGCCATGTTGCCACAGTGGCCTGGAACTGGAAATAGCCATGGAGGATTCCATGAAGAGTGAGGAACAAGGAACTGGTACTCATCCCAGACTTTCCCTTACAGCTGGAGGGGAATTTGCATGTGACCCATGGATACAGAAAGGATGGTGGACATTGAGCTTGACGGGGGATCAAGTCTCCAAGGCTGGAGGGGATGGGAAGAGGTGGGCCCCAGAGGACAGCTGGCAGCAAGGTGGGCAGGTGGACCAGGCAAGGAACCCAACTCCCATGGCCTCACCAAGCCAGGAGGCTCAGACTGCCCAACGTGCCGGCCGGGAGAGCAAGCACCAGGCACAACCCTGCCACAGGTCACATGACAGGCCACAACACTGCCGCCCTGGAGTCACCAGGCAGGACTTGGGGAGGAGGAACAGGGATGGAGAGCAATTTGCAGGGACATTTTCAAAAAACTGAGTTACTTGACTCTTAAATCCAACTTTTAAAGAGAGAATTCACTAGATGGGTTTCAGTTTTCTACTGCCAAGCAAAACTATGAGCTCAGAGTCTAGGAAATTATTTTAGTTATAAAAGAGAATGGAGTTTTTCTATCGCAGAATATTGTGCAGTTTGTAACTATAAAATATGTAACAATTGTGCTTCGGTTACCAAACAACGTGGATTGTCATAGGAACAAAAGCTGAAGACTTAACTTGTGGCAAGTACTGTTCTGTAAGCTTGTTTATAAATTACTGAATGTGCACATATAATCATATTTCTGTAAAAACGAGAACAGTGGCAGTAGCAATCATTTCTCCTATGCCTCAAAAAAATGAGCATGGGGGGTCATTTTTGTGGGTGTATGGTTGTATTGTACTCATACATATTGGGCAGAAAGAACAGTGTGAATATTTACTTACCAAACCATCACAATGTCTCAAATGAGTGGGAGTGCAAGGAGTTTGGGGGATTTTAAATTTTTATTCAAACATCTCTGTATTTTTGACTTCTTAAGAGCATGTATTACTTTTACAACACGCATAACCACGGAAAGCCTCTTACATATCTCCCCTCATGGTTAGACGCATCCTTTTGGGTTGCTCAGTGTCCTTCCCATCCTTTTACTACGTAGTACACATTTATTGGGTGTTTTCTATGTTCCATACATTATTCTAAGTGCTGAGGATGTAATATTTAGCAAAAAAACAAAAACAACAACAAAAAAAACCATCCTAACCTCATGGTATTAATAATCTGGTTGTGAGAATATAAAAATATCTAAAATATTATGTGGTGATAAGTAATGAGTGCCATGGGGAAAATTAACTAGGATTAAGGAGGAACAAGATAACAGGTGGGTGAGAAGTTACTCTTTTATATGTACGACAGGGGAAGATGGGGAGGGGGCGAGAAGACCTCTGAGATACAATGACGTCTGCAGGGAAACTGGAGGGAAGAGAGGAAACCAGCCTGGGGATAACAGGGGGGAGAGTTTGCCAGGCAGAGGGAACGGGATGTTTCACGACCCCGAAGGCTCACTTCAGGAGGGGACATCCGTGGAAGAGACCAGAGTGGCTGGGGCAGGGAGAGAAGCGGGGAGTGTGGGTCACAGCAGGGCACACTCTGCCCACCCCTCGATTCTGTACAACACGTGAGTTACAAATGTTCTTTACATTTAAGAGTACATTTAAAAAAATAGTCAATAAAAATATTTTAGGACATGAGAAAAGATTATGAAATTCACATTTGCATGTCCATTAGTAAGTTTCACTGGAGCACATCCACAGGCACGGCACTCATGTCCTCTTTCCTGCGGTGATGGGACAGCCTAGTGCTTGTCACAGGGACCATGTGGCCTCAAAGGCACAGGAATTAGCTCTCCGGCCCTTCACAGAGGATATTTCTGCCAGCTTCCGATGCACAGTGGTGCAGGGCGACAGAAAAACTCTGATCAAAATGAAACATCACTGGATGGGTTTGTGGGGGAGTGACTTTGCCTGACTTGCATTTTTAAAAGATCACTCTGTCTGCTATGTGGAAAATATTCTTTGGGGAACAAGGGCTTGACAGAATTTTTACAGAATTTTGTTCTAAAAGTAATAATGTTTCCCCATCCAAAACTAATAGATCAGATATACACCTTGAGAATAAGGAGACTTGTTTGTTTGTTTTAATCTCAGTAAATATAGTTGTCAGAATTCCTAATGTTCAGTGCATACTTATTAAATAATTGTTAAAGAGCAAATACACTCAAATCTTTCTCTGCAACTTGACTACAGGTAACTTTAATTCTAATTATCTTTTCACACCATTCTACTATTAATATGTTTCTCTTCTTGTAAAACTTTCGTGAGCCTCAATCTTAGAATTATGATCTCCAGCAGAATTTATAATTATCTGGCTCCGTATATTTGGTACCATTCAATCAGAGCTCCTGTCTGAACAACAGAAAATGTTCTGGGGAAATAATCATTAACTTTTAAGAAAATCATCATATGAGAATATTTCCCAAATATTTATTTCATTTCTTGAGACTATAAAAGCAAGTTAAATTGTCATAAAAGAGATTTAAGATTCAATCTAAGAATTCCTCTTGATTTTAAAATAATAGAACAAGAAAAGTTGTCAAATATTCTTGTGAAAGGTCTGATAGGTACAAAATCTTCAACGATGAACTCAGAAGCCAACCATAGTAGACATGGAAAAAGACGCTAAATAGGGGGAGATAAACTGTGACTATTTAGAATATGATGTTACAATACAACAGCAGTGAAAATTAGTCCTGAGGAAGACAAAGAAGAGACTTTGTAAAGAAAAAGGTCAGAAGGGAACTCGAGGGCTGGAAGGAAGGCTGCATCCCAGAGCCCTCGTGTGGGGCCTTCCTCGTTACCTGCGGGGCTACCGATTCTACTTTATCAAATAACAGCAGTTGTCGATTTTCTGTTTCTTCTGGAGTGATTTTACTTGCTTTTCTTAAACATTGGCCTATCTTATTAAACTATTCAAATATACTTGCAAAAATTCCTCATAATATTCCTTTTACTCTTTCTAAACTGTACTCATATAATTTCAATATTATTTATTTTTGCCTTTTTTCATTTCTTGATCAACTTTCATGAATTGTTTTCAAAGAAGCATGTTTTCCTTTTATTAATTTTTTTTTAGTTTCTTTGTTTTGTTTCATTAATTTCTTCTCCATCTTTCTATTCTTCCTACTTCTACTTTTTAAAAAAAATTAGTCTATTATTATTTTTCTAACTTCTTGAGATAATGCTTAAATCTTAAATACTTTTAATCATTTATCGACAGTCGTGTTTAGGTAGCTACTTTGGGTGCAAGCCAAAATGTGTGTACAGAGCTTTGCTAACACTTTCATTAGCATGAAACTCTGATTATACTGCCTTTTTCATCCTGGTTTCTTCTTGTAACCAAGTAATCTTTAAAGGTCAAATTTTAAGTTTTCGAACAGGATTTTTAACAATCATTTTATTGATCCTACTCAATAAATAAAATGCTATATAAATCACTAGATTACTTAGGAAGTGTCGCAATCTTCTTTGTGACATATATATGATAAAATTTTGCAAATATTTTGTGTATTCTTGAAAATAATATATACTCTCATTATTGACTGCAGATTTACACACATATTTGTTATAGCAAACATATTAGTTGTCTTTTTGATGTCTTTTATATACTAACTTGCTCTTATCTATGTAAAACCATACCTAGAGAAGTCACAAATTTTCCATAATTATTGTGGTTTGCTAATTTCTTGCTTTAAATATCTGTTTTTAATTAATATATTTTAAAAGTACATTGTTGACACCTAATGGCTTATTTTATTTGAAAATTTTCTGATTACCATTATGTAGTTACTTCTTCTTTTTTTTTTTTTTTCAGACAGAGTTTCACTCTGTTGCCTGAGCTAGAGTGCCGTGGCATCAGCCTAGCTCACAGCAACCTCAAACTCCTGGGCTGAAGCAATCCTTCTGCCTCAGCCTCTCGAGTAGCTGGGACTACAGGCATGCACCACCATGCCCTGCTAATTTTTTTTATATATATTTTTAGTTGTCCAGCTAATTTCTTTCTATTTTTAGTAGAGATGGGGTCTCGCTCTTGCTCAGGCTGGTCTCGAACTCCTGAGCTCAAATGATCCACCAGCCTCGGCCTCCCAGAGTGCTAGGAGTATAGGCGTGAGCCACCGCGCCCAGCCCCCATTATGCAGTTACTTCTTTATTAAATATTTTTTATTACAAATTCTAGTTGTCCTGATATTAATTTTGCTTGATGATTCCTATAGTAAAACTTCTGCAGGAATTTTGAACTTTGGGAAGGAACTGAAAAAAGGATGGTTGGCTTGGGAATCTTTTCTGCATCAAAACATTTGAGAGGTGTTGAAGTGGCTTTGGTGAGATGTTATCATTTGCTACTTGCAGAAACAAAACAAAAGCATAACAAACCACCTTTGGGGATAAGTTTCCCAGCATTTTTCTATGTGACAAAAACAGAATAAAAGAGCAAATCAAAAGCTCACAAAAAGGCTCTCTATATAGGCTCTCATATATAGAGAGCCAGCAGAAATGACATACAATTGATCCTAGAGTTTGCAGTTGTCAAATATAGAATAGTTTCTGTAGGTATATGTGCAATGTTTTGAAAAAGAAATTACAAAAATAAGTATACAATAAAAAACTATAAGAAACAAAGAGATTAAAAGTGGCATTTTCATTAAAAATTTGTTAAAGAATATAATTGAAAATTGGCAATATTCAAAGAAATAATAGCTACAAACTTTAAAGAAGTGGGTAACAATCTGTAGCCACTGTTCTGAAGGAATAATATATTTCTCAAAGGAAATAAACACAAGGATATCCATATATAGATACATAGCAATGGAATTGCTAAACACAAAAGACGAAGATAAAATCTTGAAGGCACAGAAAGAAAAGCCACGTCAATTAAAGAAAATGACAGTTAGGATGATTGCACATATTTCAATAGCAAAAACACAAGCCAACCGACAGTCAAATAATGTCTACTACGAGCTCGGAAAAAATACCTGTCAACCTAGAATTGTCAGTCAGCAAAACAATTTATCAAGGATGAAGGAGAAATAAAGACATTTACAAAGTAAGTAAACACTGAAGGATTTTATCTCCAAGAGAACTTTTCTGAAGAAAATTTTAAGAATGTAGTTCAAAAAGAAACCAAATTATCTATGAAAAGCCTCAAACGCAAGAAAGACCAGTGACCAAATGGAATGATAAGAAAGAGCATTCCACAGTTCTCTGATTACATGACAAAAATAAACAAATGTCATTTAGAAATTTAAAAACATAATCATTATAAAGAAAGAATGGATTAAAGAAGGAATTTTAAAAGACTTAGAACGGAATGATAGTGAAAGGCATTAGATAAGACCTAAATAAGTGAAGACTCATAGCATTTACCTTGTTCATAAAATATAAGACTCAAAATATTAAAAATGCTAGCTCTCCTCAAGTTGATGTACAAACCAAAATCCCAGTAGTGATTTTCTTATTGGAACCCGACAAGCTGACTCTCAACTTTTTAACGAAATATTAAAGGCACAAAAATACCCAGGATATTCCAACTATTGACTAAATCATATTATGATGCTAGTTATCTTTATTATCATTGTTACAGTTGTATTTTCACAATCCTTGCACCTGCCCTCTGATGCACCTGATATGGTTCCAACACTCTGGAATTTAAAATATATTTTCATATCTAGGTTCTTCTTTAGCTGTTGAAATAGCTCTATGTTTGATTTACCCTAATGTATGTTTAATTTTCAGAATGTAAGCTAATTTTTTGCTCCCTTTCCCAAAAGTAGACTGAAAGAATATAGAATGATAAGAGGAGAATAAAAACTCCAGATAACAAAACAATGTTTTGAGGGTTACCCTTCAAACTGAGGGGGGTACAGTGTTCACACTGATGTTCTTACTTGAGAACATAAGACAGTGCTGGTCTTGCTTCACTTTTCTACCCCATCAGTGTAGCCCTAGAGACAACATCCCATATATAAGTATGAGTATCGTCTTATTCTGCTTTTGCGACAAATCAGCGTTTCCCTAGTATTGACCTGGGTAGGCTGAAACAGTTCTGAATATATTTGAAGTGTATCCACAGGGAAAAATATTAAACCTAACCACCCCCCCCAAAAAAAGAGAAAATACAGACTTTTGGTTGTACAAATACAGGTTCAAGAGAAGGTGATTTGGAGCAGATCATAGCGTGTGTCTCTGAGACTGCCTCAATTCAGTCCCCAGATTTATACATGTGGCTGAAATAAGAAAAGTATTAAAAGACCTACGGCTTTATCATCCCATAGTATTGTGTATAGAAGCCACGCACAGAGCTGGGGAGGCGGCAGCGTGGGCGAGGAAGCAGCCCTCACGCGAGGCGGGAACAGCAGTGCTATACTGGAGCAGGCTTGCGGGAGTGGGAGCCGCGCTGCTGAAATTGGCAAAGGCTGTCGCGGCCGCGTCCACACATTCAGCACCCTGGACAGCGTCCAAACACCAGAAACTGGGGTTGGCAGGGAGGCCTGAACTTCAGCGACATCAATATGGTCACGTGTGCTTTCAGAAAACCATCGTGGTATCATCTGTGTTGGGCATTGAGAGGAACTGGGGCATCTAAACTAGGAGTCCAAGCAACAAATAAGAAGTGACAAAAATAAAGATCATAAGGGCTGAGGGTTGGCTTACAATTCCTCAATGAACACATGTGATACAGAAGATTGCCAGCATGTTCCAGGAGCAGCTTCTCATTTGGAGGCAGGATGGGGTGGGGAGGGGTGGATTTTCCCAGGTAGAGACAAAACATAGGAAAACCTGTCTCAAGGCTGCTTCCTAGTAGAACCATTTCTTGCATAATGAAGCGACAAAAGATGAACTTTACAGAGCCCCCATTGACACTGGGTTGTTCTCCAAATTCACAAACTACCCTTTGCTAATCCTTCCATCACATGATTCCTTTCACAGACAAGGTTCCTGAAAGATTCTTCTACACCCATAGGCTCCAATTGCTCAGATTTATTCTCTATTTTGTTCTCTGCACTCTGAATTTTTACCACCGCAAGAAAGTTGCACTTGATAGGATTATCAATTACTCCTTTTGATTGCAGTATCTTCTTGGTAATAGTATTCTATTTTACAAATCACTAAATAATTTGACTTAAGTATGTCTGTCTTCTTTGTTTTCAGGACCCTCACCCCACCATCTTAAGCTCACCTTGCCCTGCTGGCTAGATATTTCAGTATTTATTTTAGGCTTCCCAAACAACAGCCTGTCTATTCCTTTGCCAGAACACCTACTCAGATGTTCTGTCTTTATTCTTCTCGATATTTCTTTGCTGAGCAATGTCTTCCACACCCATGATTTCTACTACCACCTCCATGCCCATGACTAACACATTTGATTCCACAGACCACATCTTTCTTATAATTTAAAATTCTATTCAACAAGTGAAGCCACAACAATGAATTAAAATGATCTATTTCTTCATAGAATTATAGTCTGGTGTGTCAGATGATAAAAGATACTGGGTTACTTCACTTCTGTATCTCAAAGTTACCTCAAATGAAAGATGTCTCAACGTAACTCATTGTCACTTCTCCTTTAACATAATCAGCATATGCTATAAATTTTAACATCTATATAACTCTGAAGCTGTATCTCCCTGTTCATATACAGTCCTACCACTAGCACTTATATTACTTCACCTGGACATCTTTTACAGCTTTTCAACTCATCAACAATTCCACCCTGTCCCAATTTACCTTCTATCTTGTCATCCAATGGTGTTTCTATGTCTCAAATGTGATCATTTTCATACATAAAATATTTGGTGGTTTCCACTGTTTCAAGACTAAACCCAATTGTGTCAGCATACCAAACACTGGCATTCATCTTGGATAACTCTTCTAAACATAACTCATTATATCTCTGTACATAGCCTTTATTTCTCCTGGAGAAGTAATACTAATATTTCTGTCTTTGGCATTGTAGTCTCATAACCTGAAAGGCCTTTTCATGCCTGCCTTCTAGCTAGCTCTTCTAATGCTTCAAGATCAACTTTGATGTTATCTCTTGAAAGTGTTGTTATAGTGTGGGTTAGTTTAAGTTAAAAGTCCCTTACTTCTTCAAAATGATATGCTTACCTTATTGTGACATATGTCACATTGTACTAACTCCCTAAATAGGATATAAGCAGGGTCCAAGTTTCTTTTATTTGTTACCTCCGGTGTTTAGCACATGAGTAAATGAATAATTGATAGATGAATTAGATGGTAGATTTAAAATTCCTGCTAGATCTCCAATTTCTTAATTCTTAAATTTGGAGGTGATATAAAATGCTTTGTAATTCTTAAAAAGTAAAATAAAATTTTCATTCCCAAAATTTATAAACAATTCTTTCACAGCATTCTAAAAATTTTAGTATGACTCAATATATTTTTAGGAAAAAACATTGTTTGCACAGCTAATAAGTCTCAAGTCTGAAATAAGAGTAATTTGCATTACATTCACATGGATCAGATTTCTTTCTGGGCAATATAAACACTTCAGATTTTATTTACCTATATTTATCTTTCAGGAAGAGCCACTTCTAAATTATACTGCAAAAGAATTAATAAATAGCCAAATAGTTTCCTTTAGACTTTTATTAACCCATACGCTGCAGTAAGAAGATCTTACAACTCTATCTCTTGAGCTCCTAGGTAACATCTGGCTGTTGATGTTTATAAATCCTGTTATACAACATTTTCTGGCTTCTTAGTGTCATCCAAGGGATTGATGTGTGACTAGATGAACCTAATGTACTCTGCCTGCTGCTCTTATTTATACAGGCTATTATAATAGCAATAGAGAGACAAAATGATGGTTTATTAAAATTCAGTTTTTAATACTAAACTTTATAGTGTTGGGCTTAAATGCATATTCCCACATATACAGTAGTGTAATAAAAAGCTGTTTTTAATATTGCTGTATAGTTACTAAAAAGTGATACTATTTTATTTTATTCTGTTTTTGTAAATGTGTGGTTTATAATTCTGGTAGGTTGAAACTTGAATAAAAATGAGCAAGAGTTAAAAACACTCTTAAATAGTTTGCACAATGGTTAATGAAAATAATTGTTATTAATTTAATCTACTTTATTTTCCCTGGTCATCAATTCATAATCATTAAGTACCTGTCACCTGATGCCAAGTCTATAGTATTTAATACTAACCATTTCCACATAAATATAGTCTATGTTAGAAAATAATGCATAGATTTATATAGCAATTAATCATAATCATGGTTTCTGAGCAGATATATGCACCCTACAAAAAACTGTCCCATAATTTATATGGTCTTGAATTGAAGCTGTTATTTCCAAAATTGATGACATCTTAGAATGCTATCAAAGTGTCTCCTTTAATGATCTTCCTATCTTCAGCACTCAACTGAGAAATAGGGGAAAAATCAAGGAGTTAATTCTAAACCTCCATACAGTTCTACAAATCTATTACTTTTGTGAACTCAACTTAAATGCAATATATGTAAAGAAACTATCCAAATTCTTTGTAATCACCAGCAGAACTGGAAACTGAAATCCAACATAGGAAACTTTGAAGCATCTGTATGTTAATGTATCCATATAAAGTAGAGGCAAAGAGAAATCGATAAAGAAGTTTAATTGGATCAGTATCAGGATTAGATGTGAATTTTCGGAAGCCCACTTTCACAGATGTTTGGATAATGTGGGAGGAGCAATTCTGAAGTAGGAACATAGTTAATAATCTCTCCTAGAAGCCCAGGTGGGAAATGAGGAAGGCCTGAACTCAGTGCTGAGGTGGAAAGGTATGGCAGAGATTCAAGAAACAACTGTAAAGCATTTCTGAAGGATGTGGGGTTTCAGAGAGAGGGAAGAAGGGTGGGTAACACACAGTCTAGTGTCTGGTGGACTGGAGGTTGGCAGTACCATTAACCCCAGTATGAAACCAAGAAGGAAAACAAAAACTTTCTCTCAAAGAAATACTGACATTTTTGAATTTGAGGAAGAAATGAGACACACGAGTAAAAACAACAGTAGGTTGAGAAATAAATGGGTGAGAGGAGGTAATACTTGGAGTATATGCTTCCATATGTTGACACTATGGCTAATGTTCGGAACACAAACGTGACTCACAGTTGCTTCCTTAGAAAGCTCACAGTTGAGTGAGAGGAAAAGAAATACGTAAACAGATAATTACAATGCAACATGAGAGAGCAACAAGAGAGGTGTAGGTACGTGACGGTGAGAGCACTGGGAAGAGGGGGTGTTTCTCTACCTTGAGTCAGGAGCAGGGAAGGGATAAAAGGCAAGGAATAAGTAAGGGGGCAGCATTCAGGGATAATTCACAAAAGTAAATAAGAAATTTTCAAGCAGACCATCTCCCACTACCTCTACTTGAGCACTGCTCATGCTGTAGCCACACTGCCTATGCGTGCCCTGCTGCTTTGCACCTGCAAACTATGGCAGAGGCTTTTCCACTGTCTAGAACACTCCTCTGTTCTCTGCCAGCCCAGGATCCACAGTTCTGCATAGCTGACTAACACTTCCCTGTCGACCTCATCTCAAAATCTCTTTTTCAGAAAAGTCTTATCTTTATCTCGTAAACCAGGTCAGATTCCCATGTCATATTCTCTTTATAACAGTCTCTTCTTCTCCTTGATCCCGCTTACTTATGGCAATTTTAATTGTAAGTAATGATCTAAAGATGTTATTTAATATTTGTAATTAGATGTTTAAGGTGCTTAAGACTAAGGTTCACATTTGTCTAGATCATCACTGTGTTCCCAGTGCCCCGTACACAGAGCAAGTGCATAATACGTATTTGATTAATAAACGCATGAGTTGAGAAAGACATTTCAGGCAAGAGAAACATATGCAAAATATCTCAATTACAAATAGTTTTGCATGAATGGAGGTCTTGTGTCAGGAGCAGGGTGGTGGGGGAAGGCTGGATGTAGTAGACAGGGATCAGACTGTTAAGGCCTTTGATCGCTGTGGTAAGAAATGGTATACTAAGCTACTGAGTGTTTTTTTTTTATTATTCTTATTTCTGAGTATTACAGGGGTACAAACACTTTGGTTACATATATTGCCTTTGCACCGCCAGAGTCAGAGCTACAAGTGTGCCCATCCCACCGGCAGCACAAACCACACCCATTAGGTGTCAATATACCCATCTCCTCCTCCCCCCCGCCTGATACCTGATGAATGTTATTTCCCTATGTGCACATTAGTGTTGATCGATTAATACCAATTTAATGGTGAGCACATGTAGTGTTTGTTTTTCCACTCTTGTGATACTTCGCTTTGAAGGATGGGCTCCAGCTTCATGCAGGATAATACAAGAGGTATTAGTTCACCATTGTTTTTTATGGCTGAATAATACTCCATGGTATACATATACCACATTTTATTAATCCACTCATGGATTGATGGGCACTTGGGTGGTTTCCACATCTTTGCAATTGTGAATTTTGCCACTATAAACATTTGAGTGCAGATGTCTTTTTATAGAATGTCTTTTCTTTGTTTGAGTAGATACCCAGTATTGGGATTGCTGGATCAAATGGTAGTTCTACTTGTAGTTCTTTGAGGTATCTCCATACTACTTTCCACAGAGGTTGTACAGTTTGCAGTCCTACTGAGTGGTTTTTAATCAGAGGGCGGATACAATTAGATTTTTGTTTCATATACCTCTGATCTAACTCTGTTAAATCAATGGGAAATGTATTTGGAAGAGAAGAAATAGCTATTACATTTGGCCAGGTGACACACCGAGGGCCAGAACAAATGCGAGGTCAGTAGGAAAGAAGAGAGAAAAAGCACATAAGAAGTTTTAGGATGTAGATTTAGCAGGACTCAGTGATCCATTGAAGATGAGAAGGAAAAAGAAAAGTGAAATATGTTTCACATGATGTGGACTTAAATTTCTGAATGAATATTGTGCTACTGATCAATGATAAATAGAACATAGGAAAGACTGGGGCTTGCGGGTGTTTTTCAGTATGTGGTGTTCATTTGGGGATACGGAGTTAATGAGTTCAAGTTTGTAGATCATAAATGTAATGTGTCGAGTACATCTAGGGAATTCCTGGTAAGTAGCTCTGAACTCAGAATTGAATTTCCATAGAAAGTGCAGCAAGATAAAGAAGGGAATAGCAGGTGGTCTGGGTTTAAGAATATACAATCCTTGCATTAGTCAGTAAAATAAAAATTGAGTCAAAATCATGTTCTTTCTTACTGTGAAGATATCTACAACTAAATTTAAATCATTTTGATTTTCACAGGAAGTACTGCATAGAAGTTAAGAGCAAATGTTTAGGGTCAGACTGCATGGGATTTGAATATTTTTGCTATAATTTGCAAAGTGGTTGTCTTTGGGTCACCGAAGTGTCTCAACTTTTCTAAGCTTCTATTTTCGTATTTCTAATATAGGAATATAACTACATATGTAACTGATTTACTGAACTTATCTCTACGGAGTTCAAAGAGGAATAATCTTACTTTATTTCCAACTATGGGCTGTAGCCGATGTGGTATTTCCTTCCTCTGTCCTTGAATGAGAGCTTGGGAAGATTTTATAGTTTTTTAATTCTAAAAAAAAATCTTGCTATAATCATTAAGACTCAGTTTCAGATATTTCAGCTGTGTAAAAGCCAATAGCTGCACATCTGATTAAAACAGTTACAACTTTCTCCCTCCCCCATCCCCACTCCCTATGGCAGGTACCTCTGAGACAGGTACCTACAGAGGGAAAAAGGAGCCGAGCCTGTCTTTCCTCGTCCTATTTCCCTTACCCCTCTTGTCTTCTGCAAATTTCTGGTTGGGGAAGAGGTTAAAGGAAAAGGAGCAAAATTTGCATATTTAGCTGAAGATACTTGTAGTTAAATCTTGACTTTTAATGGATACACTGTGAGTGGCAGGTATTTACATAATGTTTCTCACTCAAAGGACACAGTTATGTTAGCACTCGGACCCCTTCTTCCTGACCCATTCTCTTTAACTGATGTCTTGAGACAACTCTTGTGACACCACTAGGTCTGATCTCCCCTTTAGACCACCTGGATGCACAGGTTCTTTCAAGACACTTTCAGCAGTGACCACTTGGCCCACAGGAAACTGACACACTCTTGCTATCCCAAGATGCAGGAGTACAGGCTTGACTTAACGCCCCCCTCACACTTCTACTGCCATGCCAGGCCCCTGCATCCACACTCCAGCCCATGAAATTCTTCTAGTGGGAGGCAAGCACCTCTCCTGTTTGAATGCTTCCAAACTCCAAGGCCCAAGAACTCTCTCACTGCATTGCTCCACTGTGTCTCAGGGCTGGACATTCCTAGCTCCATTCCTTGCAGGAACCATAATCTCTAGATTGGATCTCTTAAAGAATCCATAACCAGGAGAAAGAGTCTTCTATTCTCAGACTTCCTAACTTTTCAGTTTACTATTTCCTGTTGGAAAGTTAGGGGTGAGATTTGAACCACAAGCTCAGTCACTTAAATTGTATCTAACAGTTGTCTTTAGAATGTTGGGTTTATTTTTTTAAACTACTTTTCTCAACTATAAAGTTTTGACCAGAATTTTGAGGCAACAGGAACAATTACTTCCTGTTATATTCATAATAATGCTTAAACTTTCAGGGTTGTGTTAGGGTTAAATGATCCGATATTTTGCCTGTTGTTATTCTTTCTTGCCTACTGCTTCACTGAGAATTCACAACCACATGACATTTAACAAATGTAAA
>CM052443.1:4039552-4160407 GCA_028533085.1 Varecia variegata | reverse complement strand
ATGTTCATCACCAATGTGAGTCCACTCAGGTGCCCTGGCAATTCCAGCAATGCTTTACGACATACATCATTAAGGTGACTTGAGAAACTCTTCCCCCAACAAACTCTCCCAGTCACCACTTGAATCATACCACTAAATAAAAATTAAGCCAAAATGACAATTTCAGCCTGGATCCAGATTCCATAAAGGCAGTCTAAATTATCACTAATTCTTTCCCACTTCTGATTTCAATAACTAATTGGCATCTTAAGTACTGCCCCTTTATGGAATAAGTTGTACATTGTTCTGCCACTCAGACAGTGGCCTCAGGCCATATAATGTCAACTTTTGCTGTCATGGAAGTTTTACAAGTCTCCTTCGTATGGTCCTGGTTTTTCCTCATATGCCAAGTTTCCCTGCAGGCTTCACTCTAGTTGATCTCAGTGTAAACAGGAGCCTCAGCCCATCCTTAACTCTTCCTAATTTCATGGAACCATCTCCTCAAGTTGGCTTCTGATTCACTTGTCCCTTGAAATGAAACTTTCTCCTTTTACAGATGAACTATGGTGGCTCTAACTAAACAAAGAGCAAAGAACAATGTCCAGGGGGAAAAAAAAAGGCTTTCAAAACCTAGAAGATCAGATTGAGCACCACCATCTGTCATCTCAAGAAGATCTAGATAAGTGGATAGCATTGCGTATGTTGATAAAGTATGTTAGTTGACCTTACATTCTTTATGAAACCATAATTTTAAAGCCTAGACATTATTTTCATGATCATCAAACACAGAATTAAAATGTAATGTATAAAATCCTGTATCATGCCATGTTCCACTCTCCAGCTCCAGATTATATTCAAAATTATCAGTTAAGAACAAATACAGACATTTCCATTTACAACTCTAGCACTAATAATCTGACAGATAAAATAAGCTAATGCTTGTACTTTTTTGGAGTACCTCAAATTAGTTTGGTCCTGGCACATGAAATACCCATGATTTCTGTGAGCAATCCGATATTACCAAAGCATAATTAAAATCACAATCTCTCAGTGATATTATAAAAACATTCCTAATGTTTAAGATTAATGCATATGATCCAGTTAATATCTGATTAATTTAACACACTATGATGTCATAATGAAAGTCATCATTAATCTTATATTAATCATTTTTAAAATTTTAGTTTTTTAACTGAGCATCAAAAGCCCTATTTAGATGTTATGTCTGTAACATGGAATAGAAATTTCAACAAATTTTACATATATTTCAAATTCTTATATTACATGTTATAACCTAAGTAAAACAATACATACAGACCAAAAATATGTATTTATATATAAATAGTGGGCTCTATGTAATTTCAATCATTTTTTCCATTTAAAATAATAACTTCACTTCATCAAATCTCAAATTTGATGCTTTTGCAGTTTAAAACTGTGATAATCAATTTTTATCATAATGAATGATAACTTCGTAAAGTGGGCCAGTCAACATCACAGACCAGTTTTATTATTAGCAGGTTAAAAGCAAAATTGACATAGATGCATAATGCATAATTTTATAATTGCACACAATGTCTGCAAGACCTTGCAAATGAATATTTGGCTACTACAGGTCTCAGTTTTCCTTTCATCAAAACTTTTAGGAATTTGTATTTCCAAAAAGAGATCAGACTACTTTGTAGTAGAATCTATTTGCTTAAAAAATGATAATTTTCAGAACAAATGAACTTTTTACTCAAGTTCTCCAAAGATCATTTTGACTGATATATTTTATAATACTGAAATTGCCTTTTCAAGTTTACTGGGATCCAATGTATAGTTAGTTACCCCATTACAGACTGTCTCTCAAATTGCACATTCAGCATAATAGAAGTCCATTTAATTAACTGTGTTACTGATAACCATGGAGACCCCTAAGTCACTACCCTTTACCTCTAGTGTAGGCTACGTTTCAAGGAAACTATATTTTCCTTTCAGAATTCATGAAATGAAAAGGGAGCACGTTGTAGGTTTGATTTGAAATAGAACTTGAAAATTCTTTGAAAAGTTACAATGATGTCTTACAAAAGATTTCATACCATAAAGATAGAAAACAGGAAGAAAAAGACACAGATTTAAAAAAGAAAAGAAAAAGAAAAAGCCCTTACTTACCAGGTGTGAAATTGTATCGAGCTGAAAATCCCATAGATTCCAGCTCTCCATCAGCAAAAAATTTAATCCATAGAAATCTTCCACTGGATTTTATCACAGGTGGATTTTGTTGTCCACAGAAACGTCCAATTATTGGAGAAAAGCCAAAAGGTCCATCTCGAACTTCAATATGATCAAATTTGCACTCCCAAGATGGTTCAATAGAGTACTTTTCATCAAAGTACAGTTCAATGCACTGTCTTGGGGCAGCTGTGAAAAAGAAAGACTTTTTAAGATTACGCCTGAGAGGCCATTTCTTAAATCTTTAGGTTGATTTTTCTGATTTTATTTCAGATTCTATTAGTACGCCTATCAAACTTTGCAGATGATATGCATGGAAATACAAAGAAAGCATATGGTACTTGCTATTCTAAAGGATAACATTTTTATAAAAACATCTAAGAGGTGAACCTTAAAACAGATGATGTTGCACAAAATATTATCCTGATATAAAATGACCACGTTGATGTCTAATGCAGAACTGACAAGTCGCAATACGTTTGTGAAAGGCTGCCAACTCAGGTTTAGAAGTTCAAGTTCAAGTTCTGAGTCTTTTCTTATATTTTATGGAATACCCAGGTTTAAGATCAGAAACCACTTGGGAATTGTTTGGCATAGAGTCATACAACCACTCAAGGAGTCCCAGTCAGGTGTCTTGATTACATCCAAGTGCAAATCCAAGGATATTAAGAGCAATTTGTGGAGAATGCAGAGCTGATCACATCACTCTCAGGTTTAAACCTCTGCAATGCTCGTGACATACACTATCCTTAAAGATAGTCTACTTCCAGAGTCTTTCACCTCACAGACAACCCCAAGCTCAGACCACATCAACAAGCCATGTTGTCTAAGGCAGGATGCCCTTTCAAGCTTTTATGTATGTTCCTTTTTTTTTTTTTTTTAAGACTGGTCAAGTGCAGTAGTGAGAAGGGGGGAAGGAGTAGAACAAGGAGTTTGATGTAACCGACTGTGAGCAATTAACTGGCTGTGAACTCTATCTTTAGACCAGCCCATAGTTTCCCACTTTCTTGAATATCAATATAAGTACAATTTAACTCTTCTTTATCCACCTCCTCTTTAAATCATTCATGAAAGATAAAAAACATATCTTATTCACCTTCTTTTCTCAGCACTTAGTACTTGTCATTAAGAATTTCCCCAAAAATATTTTTGAGTAAATTATAAATAAGTTTATTTGCATAGGTATCTTTACGGCTCTCTAAAGAATCATAGAAGAGGCTTATGGGGCTAGCAACCCCAACACCACCACATGAATGCACTTGTTCATGCTCTGCCATTCTTCCCCTCTCATATCCAAAGCAGCCCAAAATTCTGGCACTCCAGACTTACATTTGGCCAGCTTACTCCAGAACGGCCGTAACATTTGTTGAAATATCAACACACATTTATCCTAGTTAGTAAGCAGCTGTTGCCTGGAGCCCTCTGAGTGCTTTCCTGCGATGTGGTGCTCTTCAGGGACTGAGCCCCTCCAGACACTTGAAAGTTAAGAGTTAGCACAGCAGAGCCTGCTCCCCGTGTGATCAACAACCATTCTGGATGGTGGCTGCCCCATCTCACAGGTTCTTAAATATATATTGAATATTGCCCTTGATGACTTAAAAAGTGAACACTTGTATGCATAGATGTCAAAAAATTATGCAAAACTGAGATACATAGTGACTTGGAAATTAGAGACTTACAGAATAAAATATAACCTTGATGCTCTCCAAATATAAAATTAAAGATCCATAGGTTAAAAGTCCATTCATGTTACAAGATTATTTTACAGATTATTTTTTAATTTATAAAAATGTTTCTGACTCTTTTCACATCAAAAAGAGACCTTTATAACTCATTCAAGAAAGAACAGGCATGATTAATCCATGATTAATGTATATCACAAAGGTCAACAAATATAGTATCCACAATAATGATAGCTTTGAGGGAGTTTCAATGACTTTTTTGAAATCTGCAAATTTGAAAGTAGCCTAAGAAACTACCTGAAAAACTGTATTTTCCCCCTAAAGCATGAACCTAAAAAACAAAAGGAAAATGCTTAAAGAACTGGACCTATTTATGTATAAGCATTAAATACACCATTTGTATGCTTTATTATCCTATAGCATATATCCCCCTGTTTATCTCCTTTTTGATAAGTCAGTATCACAATTTGTGAGGAAACAAACCATTTATGATTGTGGGATAATTCTTTTGGATGTAAATAATGTATGTCTAGAGAAAGGTAAAGGAATGAGAACAGCCCTTGCTAATTTACTTAGAAATCTATCTATCGGCTACTGACAGATGCCCACCTATTTCCTCTATTAGGAAATACATGGCTATCTAACATGAATTAATTTATTCATACCTTCATTTTCATTGTCCCTTACGTTCTGTCCAACATGGATGAACAAATCTTTCAAAGTTCCTTTGAGAGAAATGCTATCATTTGGTAGACCACATCATATGTGGATGATTCATTTTCCTTTGGTCCAACACGCTGAAGTTAATGACACCCATCCACCCACATATGAACCCCACTAGCTGAATTTTAGTAGGTAGTGAAATAACTTTTTTAACGTACGCATGCCATATAGTTCTAGTTGTAGACAGAAAATGAATGATTATGGCACATGTAAACCATTTGAAGCTATCTAGGTCCAGATCCCTAAAGTTACATTTTCTTCACCTTCACATCTCTCAGCTCACAGCCACCTTTCACGTGAACACTTCCTCTAAGTTATCTTGGATCTAAAACCGAAGCTCCTTTATGAGAGGTTTCATCCTCTGAGAATCTTTAGACACGTCGAGGAAGGTAGGAACTTTCACCTGAATAGTGCACATGTATACAGCATATGTCCTCCAATTTGAGGGAGTTTTTAGGCCACCTGAAACTCATAAAAAGACTCCCCTTTTTGTTTCTGAGACCTCACCCGTATTCTTTACCACAATTTGTCATACCTCTAGAAACTTGACCTATTATTTATCCCCCTTTCTCTTGTATTTTAAATTTACCTTTTCCTACAGAATAGAGTGCCTGTTTAAGAACTAAAAATATACCGTTTGCCCCATGAAAAGAAGAAAATCCAGAAAAAATGAAAGTAATTGCCTTTCTACCATGGGTTCCATCATCCGCCAAGCCCCTGCACCCGCCAGCGGCCTCACTGGTCCATGCACGGGGAACTGGCTTCACCCACCATGATGTCAACAAGAGTGCTCATCCTAAAGTTACTAAGAGACTCTTGCCTCATGTAATCGATGCATTTCGGGTTTTAACTTTTTTTTCTTTGCTGTGAAAACTTTGACAGCAAACTTCTGCTTTTTGAAATTCCATGCACTGTGGCACCTTTCATCTGATTCTCCTGCCCAACTCTCTGGCTTCTCCTTCTCAGTCCATTACTTTTCTCCTTACTCTCTTACATGTTATTTTCCAGAAATCTCGTCTATGTCCTCTTTCGTCTCAGTTCAGGACAAGTACACTGGATGCCCCTGGCATCCCCATGGAGTGCTGTGACAATATAATGATGCCTGAGACTCCATCTAAGACCGATTAGATCAGAATTCCCGGGGACAGGCCCAGGCATCTGTATTTTTTAAAAGTTGAAAACAGTGCTCCCAGTACTCTCTTTGGATAATTTTATTAACATATTATCATATGTTAATATGATAACATAATCATATTAACAACCTCACCAACAATCCCTACATTTATGAGACACACACATACACTCTAACTCACATATATATATATTTTCAACACAAATCTCTCTACCAAACTAAAGAGCCATATATCCAATCTCTTTACGAGACATCTCCATAAACAGCAAAATTTAACACATTACTTTTTCTTTAAATTCTCTTTTTCTACCTGCATTCCTTTACTGGCATGACAATTCCATCTAACAAGCCACCAAATGAACAGCCTTAGGATTCCCTGTTCTCTCATCTTCACAGGCAGCCATTTGTGATTCAGTTTCTTAAATACATCCCATTTCTGTCGTTTAGTCCATCACTGATGCTGCTTCTTTAGTTCAGGTTTTTACTGTGATTTACTTGGCCATTTGCAGTAGTTTCTTAGCGTATGTTATTTTCCTTCAGTTACTTCCTCACTGAAATCTCACATTATTTTTTTACTTAAATTATTTCAATGGTACCTCACTGTCCATAACATAATGTCCAAACTTGCATGGGGTAGACAGATGGAATGCCAGGTACTCCCTTTTCTGAGACTGCCTACCTCTTTAGCCTCTTCTCCTGTTCTCACATGATGCAGTAGCTCTAGAATCCTATATGTAGGTCCCAAACCATACTGTATCTCTGAACTTCTGCATATGCTGTTCTGTCAAGGTGAGCACCTCCTCCTCCCTGTAGTGTTCTCTTTGCTCGCCTTGTTCCGACCACACTATGCTAATCTTGGGGCTCCTTTACATTGTTTACTGAAATGAGAATGGTCCCCAGAACATATTGTACGTCCCACAAGGCAAGTATCAATTTCCTTTTCTATTACTCATAAGAGGAGGTAAAACTGCCAGACCTTAGTTTTATTCAGCGTTATCCTTTTAATATCAGAGCTTATCATTTTACCTTCTTATAGCATGGTGTATCTTCACTAAAAGTCAACTTTAATACAAAGGGAGGGAGAAAAGATACTTCACCCAAAAATTACAAAAAAGTAAAAGAATAATTTATAAAGATTCTTAAAATCAGTTAAACAGAAAGTCTGCTTCTTTGAAAGATCTATCAAATAGAGATGTCCATGATTTATAAGTAGATACAGAGCACACATATCTTTTTCATTAAGGTAGCTTTGTCTGTACGTGTGTGTGTGTGTGTGTGTGTGTGTTGGTGGAGCATTTGCAAGTATTAGTCAATAAGATACTAATACTTAAAATACTAAAAGCTTCTGGCTAGGCACGGCAGCTCACGCCTGTAATCCTAGCACTCTGGGAGGCTGGGGCCGGAGGATCACTTGAGATCAGGAGTTCGAGACCAGCCTGAGCAAAAGAGAGACTCCATCTCTACTAAAAGTAAAAAGAAATTAGCCAGACAACTAAAAATAGAAAAAATTAGCCGGTCATGGTGGCGCACGCCTGTAGCCCCAGCTACTCAGGAGGCTGAGGCAGGAGGATCGCTTGAGCCCAGGAGTTTGAGGTTGCTGTGGGCTAGGCTGACCCCATAACACTCTAGCCAGGGCAAGAGAGCAAGACTCTGTCTCAAAAAAAAAAAAAAAACCCAAAAAAAAAACACTTCTATCACTAGATGAAATGTTCATATATTTTACAAAACTGTACTTCATACAGAGATGTCCACAAGGTCTGTTTTTCAGCACTGTTTATCCTTCAAGTTGGGAACACATGATGAAAGAAAGCATCATAATTTAGATAATTTGGAATCCTGACTTTGACTTTAAAATGTGATAATGTCACTTGGTAGCACAAGATAAGGTAACTGGCTTTCAGATTGATGTTTAGAAAACGTGATTATAGATTCATCTTTGACATTAACGTGTTTTTTGTGCTTTATAACGTTAAAGAAAATAGTAACAAGTGTATAGGTTATTCTAATAATTGTTAAACTAAAAAAATACTAGTTTCTCAAACTGTTACACATTAGGTAATACTATGTTAACTTTGAATCCACTCTCTTACTTTGGAACTCTAAATCAATTAAATCCACTGCAAAATAAACTCTGAAGTTGTTGATTTGTTTTTATTTCCCAGAATTTGCTTGTTCATAACCCATTACTAATAATTTCGATAATTAGGCTGATTCCAGACTTTACAGTTATTTGATTCACCCAGAGATGTTTATGTGCACAATCTTCAAAATCAATTTTGTAATGTATATATGCATATTGTCCATCCAAAGCATAGGGATGGCCAAGTTTTGGCACAGTGTTCTCTTTAGCTCTGGCACTCTCTCCCTTACCTTCTATGATGTAGATGCACTCCCGGTCAGGGGGGTACTTGCTGGGATAGTTGGGAGAGGTAAAGATCCCTCCCTCTGCATGTTTTGTCCAAGTTCCACACTGCACTGATTTCTGTGTTTCTGAGGTGGTTTGCTTTTCTGTAAAAGAAAAAGAAATTAAAAAGAGCCATCATGCAATTTTCTATAATACTAAAAATAGGACATTCTTATAATATCCATTAGTAAATTAATTTCTAAATGTTGTCTTACTCAAAACCAATCAATTATACACACTATAAAAGATTCAGATATTCTGGAATATTAAGATTATGAAGAAAATAGAAAAGTACAAAATAATTAGAGGTATTCCACTAGCATTTTTCTAAAGAAACACACCTGTTCCTTTCTTGGTTGCCCCAGACAAATGGAGGATGATTAAACTTGCTACAACTGAAACAGAAAATAAAAATTAGAAAGAGAGAACATATACTGAAATGATCAAATTCTGTACAAATATAACATAATTTAAAGATAAAATAGTATCAAAGCAGAATAATTTTATCATTGATAACTGGTATATGTTGACACAGAATTTGCAAAATCTGATTGAAAATGTAGAAATCAGGAAAACCTGGGACTCCCTTCAGGAAGTAACACCAGTTAAGAATGGATGAAACCCAAACTCCTAAGGCAAATACATACTTCAAAACTAAGAGGCAACATGGGAATCTACCAATGTCACACACATTAGAGTGGGATTTCGGGACCCACACTGTTTCTAAACTACCCTTTGTGGATGGCTTTGCCAGCATCTCTAAGGGAAGAGAGGGAGGCAGCAGATAAAGGAGGAAGGGAAAGTCAAATAATGAGCCAGGGCTCCATGGTTGATTCTAACACATGGGCAGTGTGGTGGTATTTTAGAAAATAAATACTCAGGCAAATCCTACTGACTGTGGGGGAGGGGAAACAAGAGAAAAACAGATTAATGTGGATTGTAGGCATTAACCAGCATTATTAAAATGTTTCTTATAAAAATGTACTGAGCTACCAATAACCGCTCTCCTCGGCCATTTCTAAGCTGTGAAATTAATCTCTTTTAATATTAATTTTGATTTAATATTGTTATTCATAAATAGAGTATTATTTTGCCAAAGGTGATTTCTATAAGCATTATATTGGGTCAGTTTTTTTCAGTATCAAAAAAGACTCTGATCTGTAACTACACAGTAAATGTACAAGGCCATTATAACCTGAACTTCTGTTTCACTTCTATATTCTTGATCTACTCAAAATTTATACCAAACCTAAAACTAACCAAGTATATTAAAGTAATCCTGTCTTCATGATTTCTGATTTTTCCTCATCTATTTTGTTATTTATTTTGTTGCCTAATTACATAAAAGATCTATGTTTTCATATTTCCACTTAAAATGAATTTGGGGGAAGGGGGGCATAATTCACAATTATTTCCTGAACTAAAGCTCATTACAGAAGCTTATAAAACATTATTCTAAGAAAAGTATCTGGGTCTTGATAATATTTGAGAAATTATCAAGTATATTACTTAATACTCTAGCCAGTCATCTGCTTTTTAGATTGAAACATTGGTTGTTGTTATTGTCTGTGTGTGTTTAAATAGAAAAAAAAATCATTTTAACTCGCCATGATTCTACTCTCACACACACACACACACAACACACACACACACATACACACACACACATACACACACACAACACACACACACACACACACAACACGCACACAACACACAGGTATACATCCGTCAGTATTAGGTCGTATATTTGGTATTTTTTTCACTATGCTTTTCCTGTTTTGATGAAATCATATCATGGAACATGGACTGTGTTTAACTCATCAGGAAAGCCGGGTCTTTTAACTGCGTGGCACAGGATTAACACTGTAATCCTTGCTTTATAATGTTAAATTTCCACCTCGTATTTTCTTACATTGTCTTTTACTAGATGACTTTTGATGCTATTTTCCTCTCATTCCTTCCCACTTCAACACTCCCCGTTAGCACAGATGTATAAAGCAACATCAGAGGTCCCCTGGGCAGAACAGAGTTGGGGGCGACCCTCGCCCTTCCCTGAAGCACTGGGTTCCAGTGTAGCCTGAACTCCCCACTGTAGTGGGAATATGGGCTCGCTTAGCCCCAGAAGCCCCTGAAAGCGGAATATTTCTTCTCGTCCCACAAAGTATCAGCCCCGCTTTCTGTCTCTGCACCTGCGCCCTCGCTTGGGCCCCCAGCCTCCCGCACGTGTCCATCCCCGAACCGCACGCCGTTCTCAACCCCAGGGAGGTGCCAGCCTAGGGAAAGGCGGTTTCCCCGGCAGACCCTAGGACGGAGCGGGACCGACTGCGCCGCCCCCACGCGCGGGTCTGTAATGCTGCAATACAGAAAGTTTACATCTGCCCCACGACTCGCCGGGACTGCGGGGTCCGGCTGGAGCGCGGTGGCGCGAGGCTTTTCCCCTGCGCGTCTGGCCGAGAGGGAGGGGACGGAGGGATGGCACCGCGCGGCGGGAACAGTACTCACTGTGGAACAAACTGCGTCCATAGATCATGTCTGTGCGTTACACCAGAGGCTCCGAGCTCCACTAATTCCATTTAGAGACGGGAAGACTTCCAGTGGTGGGGGACAGGATGGAGTCGAGAGATTTTAAATATGCAAACCAAGGACAACATAAAGGGGGGACAGAGAGAGAGAGAGGGAAGAGCGAGAGCCGAGCCCACACCGCAGCCAGATCCGAACCGGCCGGTCCTCCGCGCCCGCTGGCTCTCGCGCTCGCTCGCCCTGTCACCGCCGCGCAGCCAGCATCCCCACCATGACGCTCGCATCACACCCGGACGCCGGCCGCCACCATCAGCACGGCCGCGGCGGCTCCCTCCTCCCTTGCATCACCGCCGCCGCCGCAGCTGGCAGCAGGACGCGGCGGGCAGTCGGCGCGCGGGCGGCGGCGGGCGCGGGGCGAGCCCCAGGGTGCCCCGGGCCGGGGCCGGGGCCGGGGCCGGGCGGCGGGCGGAGCGAGGCGGGGGCCAGTCCAGACCGACGGCAGCGACGGAGCGGGCGGCGGCGGCTGGGGCTCGCTCAGTCCCCAGTCTCATACACGACGAGCAGCAGGTCGGAGCAGCCTCTCCGCGAGGATGTCCAGCAGCAGCTCTCCTCTCTCCTGCCCTTGGGGATCTCCCGCTGAGGCATTGAAGGCAGGAGGAAGGGGTCCGTCATCGGCTCGCCAGGCTCCGCGCCACCCCTGCGATCTTGCGGAGAGAGGAGCGGGTGGGTGGGCGTCTGGGAGGAGGGCTGCAGGGTGGCGGCGGGGAACGCGGGTGGCTAAGGGGGCGGGGAAGGGAGGGAGGAGGAAGGAGCAGGAAGATGGCAGAGTTACCAAGTGGGCGCCTTAGTCATGGCCCTAGCGGCGCGACCCTCCTGGAAGCCCGGAGCAGGGGAGAGCTCGCGCAGCTCCGCGCGGCCGGCGCCCCCGGGACTGGAGCGCGGCGGAATGGGGAGGCGGCGGCAAGGACATCACACCCGCTCGGGTCCTGGGGGGAGTAGGGTGGGGGGGGTGAGGACCGGGCCGGGATCAGTCACTCGGCCAGTCTGGGGCTCAGGGGCGAGGATGGAGCAGGCGAATCCGGAGCTGGATCTTCGTGCCGGATAAAAGGCGTGGAGGGGGGAGGGGCCATCATGTGAAAATCCCTTTTGGGGGTTGGTTTTTCACTTTTTAAGGGTTAGAGATAGCGAGCGAGCTGCCTCCCACCCCTGTATTCCAAGTCTAAAGCAAGTGGGAGCCTTCTAGCCCTCTGTCCTCTCTGGGCTGGAGGCTTTACCATTCGCTCCAGTCTGCCTGGGAGTCGAGGCAGGGCGCGCGCCTGAGAGGAAAAGGCAGCAGTAAAAGTTTCGCGGTTAACCGCGGGGCCTGATGCAGAGGTCGCCACCACCAAATTGCTCCTGCCAAGACGCGAGCTTCTTCCAATCTACCCCCCCCACACACAAGATATTTAAAACCGCTCTAAGGCATTCACGGATCACCCCCAGCCCACTCCAACATCCACGTCCACGCGCGCGCGCGGCGTGCTAAACTCGGGGAGAAAGGAGTTGCCGGGGAAACGCCACCGGAGGACCCCAGCTTGTAAAACGCGAATACCTGAACACGAAATAACAGTAAACACGAGGCAGCGCCGCGCAGGGCAGAGGCGCGCCAGTGGGGAGTTCCTCCCTGGGCGCTGCAGCAGCACCTCCTCCCCTCCCGGTTCCGTCCCGCCCTCCCCGGCCTCTGCGGACTCTGCCCGCGCAGACCACGGCCGCGCCAGCCCGACCGCAGGGCCACGCACAGGCCACCGCACGGGTGGTCTGGGAGCCTCAGGGGACTCAGCCGCGGACCCCGCGCCTCGCGCGCCACAGCTGGGACTGGCGCTCTGCTTAGGGATGATGGCGCTGGAAAGGTGGGAAGAACTAAGGCAGGCAGACAGAAGCCACACGCGGTGCTGTAACGCCTGGGCTGGCTGCAAAAGGCCGAGAAGAGAGGACAGGGCCCTGCGGGGAGATAGGAGAGCGCTGGGAGCTGGGGCGCCGCGCCTGCTTCCCTACCCAGCCTTGACTTCCCGACACCTGCTGCTGCCGCTGCGGCACCGGGACGCCCACGTGGGGCTGTGGGCTCTCGCCGCGGTCCTGCCCACACTGTCCCCAGCACAGAGGCCGGGGAGGTCTCCTGGAATTAAGTTGGGATGAGGGGTAATGACCCAGACCTGGACGCAACCTCCAGGACTCCTTCCACCAAGCTATTGGTTCCTAGTTTTCCACGCAGCTGCAGGTCCTCGATGGTGGGGTAAAGTGACCAAGTAGAGGGTGTGTGTGTGTGTGTGTGTGTGTGTGTCTGTGCGCGCGCGCGCTCGCGCTCCTGTGTGTTGTCCATCCATTTAATGAAAGGCAGGTAGATGGGGCAGGGAGGGTGTGGAGGGAGACAGAACTAGGAAAGAGGAAGGGCAGGAGAGAGAGCGAGAGAGCGCCACGGGGGTTGGGGTCGAGGTGGGTAGAGAGAAAGACAGACAGAGAGAGAGAGACAGCATGTCCTCAGAGCTCCAAGTCCACCAGACCCGGAGGCCTGCGAGAGGAGCCACAAGCTCGAGAAAAGGAAAAGGGGTGAGCGGACGACGGGCTGGCTGGAGAGCCGGTGAGTAAAAGGATCCAGGGGCAAACAGGCAGAAGATCCCGCGGGGGGCCCATGGCCCACGTGCGATTCTTGTGCCAGCGCTGGGGTGGGGGGTGGCGGTGGTGGAAGTGGAGTTGAGGAAGAAATTCTCCAACTGCTAAGAAGTAAAAGCGTCCAAAGAGTGGCGAGAATGGTTAACAGATGAATGAACGATGACAATGCCTGTAAAACGTTTTCTTGGATCCGGGTCATCTGTGGAGGAGAAGGTGGGGTTTCTTAAAAAATGGCCATGATGCGACTTGATAGTTGAATAATGGAAGGTTTGAGATTGGGCGGTAATTATTTTTCTATTCAAAATATGCCTTCTTCACGAAAATGACAAAATTCTTCAATGAAAGGGCCAACATTTAAAATTATTTTTAGGGCGGGTGCAGTGGCTCACGCCTGTAATCCTAGCACTTTGGGAGGCCAAAGCGGAAGGATTGTTTGAGATCAGGAGTTCGAGACCAACCTGAGCAAGAGCCAGACCCCCATCTCTACCAAAAATAGAAAAATTAGCCCGGGTGGTGGTGCAGGCCTGTAGTCCCAGCTACTGGGGAGGAGGCTGGGGCAGGAGGATTGCTTCAGCCCAGGAGTTTGAGGTTGCAGTGAGCTATCATCACACCATTGCACTCTAGCAGGGGCAACAGAGTGAGACCAGGTCTCTAAATAAATAAATAAATAAAAATTATTTTTAGGAAAACTAAGACATTTTTCAAACACAATTTGAAGGTAAAGAAAACTTGGTGTTATGCTAAATTCACTCATTCAAGTGAAACCTCTTCCCTCCTCTTTGTCCAGGTCCTAACACATTTTGTAACCCAGCCCAGGAAATGGCCACCTTAATACACAGGTAGCCCTTTTATCAAGGGGAAGGTACAGGAAATGCAGCAAGGACATTCCAGGGGAAAGGTCCTAACCTTTTGTCCATGCCTGCTTTTGAGGTCAAATTCTCATAAACAATGGCCTCTGATCTGTCTGTAAGGCCCGATGCTCCCTTAGGCAATGCCTAGGGCTGAGGCTTTGAACTTCCGCTCTAACCTCAGTGGTGAGGGGGTGAGTATGTGCACATCTTGGACAGGGATCAGCAACAGAGGCCCGCTCAAGTGCTCAGTTAACCAACAGAGAGACTGAGCCAAGCTAAGTGCTGAGGCCCTGGCTCCACCCTCTTCTTAGTGCTCCCAGGCAGCAAGTGCACCCTTTTCCCAGAAGATTTTATTCATTTTCCCTTATACACATCCACACATACTTTTAACCATCCACCACATCCTCATTGCTTGACAAGCTGCCTTCTCATCTCTGAGTTCCAGAATCACCACTTGCTGAGTAACGCTACCTTCCTAATTGGGACCCACATTTTTCTTTTCTTTTTGAGAAAAACCAACATATGGAAAAAGTTCAGCTTCTCCAAGGGAAGGTTGTGCACACATATGGTGAAATTACAAAATGTGATTAATTTGAAAGGGACAGCTTATAAACTGATAGCTTTTTTGAGTTAAATGTGCTGCCCTGGAAGACAGTGCTTTGGCACAGTTCCCCAAGTTTAGCATTAAAATAGTGACTACTATATAAGATAATTCAAAATTAAAGGCACTTGAACCCAATTAATGTGACATTAGTTTCCTTTTAGCTTGCATCTTCATAACAATGAAAGATAAGAAGGATTTTCAAAACCCTAAAAAGGGATTGGTGTAGTATATATGCTCTTCCAATTCAAATGCCCATAGTATTTGCATACATACATGTAGTTCTCTATATATTTACATACATACATAAATGTAGTATGTACAGTATGTAGTACCTACTACAGTATGTAGTAGGTACAGGTCCACTAGGGCTGCCTCATTAATTCATAGCAGCACTGGCATCATCTTAAAAGTTGTCTATCACTAAAAGAGGTGATGTTATGAAAAATAACTAAAACAAAATAGTGCTTCTGACACATTTCATATTACTTTAACATTTATTTCTTAGATAACATTTTAATTTATTTACATAGTTGTGAGATATAAAGTTGTTTTTCCATTTTATTAACTCAATGTGTCATAATATTAGTTTATCAAAATATTAGTAATTTTCTGCCAAATATTGTAGTGTTTTTGAAAATTTTCTGCAATACTCTAACATGAAGCTTGTTTTAAACAATATTGATGAAGACTTTTCTCTTCAACAATCTGCAGGTGCATCCTAAGAGAGTAGAAAGTCTTCATAAAATACAAGAAATGTCAAAATCTTTGATATCTCACATTTATATCAAACAGGATATTTTATGATCACTATTAGGGAAAAATGAAAAGTGGTTTCTTAGAATTACAAATATACAGTATGTATAGATAGTACAAGAATATTAGTCTCTTGTGGGTAAGAACTTTCATAGCACTATCTTAGTCAAACAATATTTAACCAGTACATTCAGATACATAGTTATTGTCCATGTTGTTTCACATAAAGTAACAATTTTGCTCCAGGAAAAATGTAATTATTTTCTCTATTTAAGGAAAATGAGATGAGGGGGATTAAAAATAATTCCATGATGCACCAATCTATGCCAAAATTTCAGAAAAATTTTATTTTGATTTTGATTGATATGTAATTGACAATGGTTTATAAAAATAATATCAAGATATTTTATAATCATTTGATTAATTATAAGTTAGTATTCTATAAATCAACATAATCTAAAGGGACATTTATAAAGATATATCCCAAGATTGAAAGGTATAAAGCCTATAAAGGAGCTGTCTATGTACTAAGTATCATACCACAATGTCCACTCATTGTTACTTTAGGGAAATAACAAGTTTCCATTCCTCCTTGAAAAAGAAACTTAAAATATTTGGAAAATATAAGTTAAGCTGAAGAGTAAATATACATATTCCATGTCAAAACATCCATTAATAAATACAAACAGCAAAACATTACTTAAAATTGCTAAATCATATATGTACATGTTAATTATGGGTTAGATATACTTTTTGTCTATAATTATATAAATAGCATCACATAAACTTACTAGCATTGTCTATATAAGATACATAATGTTATTATGATTTATTGTAATGTGGATTTGGAAAATATTGAAAGCCAAGATTTGCATGTTGAAAATAACCATGGAAGTTAAGATAAAATAAAAGTTATATTGGACTTGTGAAATACATTTTGAGGACAGTTAACAAGATTTGGTGCTTGTTGAGTAATGTTGAAATAAATATTGGATGAAAATATTGCTTTGTTAAAAATAATAACAAAGTCATTTATCTATTCTTCTTTCTTTGATTGTCCATCCTCTTGATATGGCATAAGGAAATGTCCAAAAATGTTTTCATTTACATTTGCAAGACAAGAAAAGAAATATAATATAGCTCTGTTCACAGTTTCAAGGAAGACCAAGTTACAAAATAATACAATTTCAGAAAGCAGCAATACAGCAGCAAAGTTTTTGCCAAACAATTATAATTATGATAATTTTCAAAAGCCAAGGAAAAGTATCTTTCAATCTTTTTTGTAAATTTTCATTTAAAATAATAGCCTCCAAAATAGTTTTCTAATATATATATATATATATATATATAGTTAATTTCTCGATAGATTTCTCTAGGAAGTAAAGTGTTTATTATAGTTATCATGGGACTATCTACAATTCACAACTCCTGTCATAATTGCATTTCCTTCTAAAATGGTGTTTTCTAATGAAGTGAAAAGAAAGAAAAGGTTGTTGAAATTGACAGAAACAATAAAATTCCAGGGGGAGCTCTGAAGGCTGCCTCAGCAGAGTCCTCTGAGCAAGGTGGGCCTTTTTCAAAGGAACTGACAGGCAAGTAAAGGGAAAAAATTGCATGCATATGCATCATATGCATATGATACAAATTTGAAATTTTTTATTTTAAAAAGATGTTTATTTCTAGATTTTGCTTGGAGATTAAAGGATGGGAGACCTGCTTTGGTATTTATAAGAACTAGATGTTATCACCAGGTCAGGTTATGAGAACTGAGTTAATATCTAAGTCAATACCAGAGAGAACTAAGTTAAACGCTATTAATTTATCAATGTAAAGCACAGCAGAGTTATTTTGATCCAAAAGTTATACACTGATGCTTTGGAGTAATGTATTTTATTTTGCTTAGTTGTGTATAATTGCTTCTTCCCTTAAGAATCCTTATTGGCCCCCAACTAACTGACTTCCCCAAATATCAGTGGTCTTTTAAATCAGAACAAGCCATTGATGTCACCACAATCTCTACCATCCTCAGCTACTCCCTGACACTGTGTAGGAGCTATCCATACCACTTTACTGTTTCATTTCCAGTAGCATGCAGTTGTACATCTCCAATAACATTTTTATGACACCAGTTTTCACTATTTAGGACCTAGTTTTGATTTGTTGGAACTTATATGCCTAGCCTCTATATGCATTTCAGTTAGCAATCCTTGGTCTTATACTATCATTTTAGAAATGAAGAAAATGGGGCCAAAAGGAGTGCAGTGATTTCCACAATGTCATTTTATTTATAACATCATGACTCACTTAGAAAACCAAATCTAAAAAAACAAGACAAAAAACCTTGCTACACATTTTGGATTGTTTCACCTGAGTTCAAAGGAAAGACCAAATGTTTTCTGCACTTTGCCGTCTACTCACTTCCAGTCGGAGTGTGTACGCTTCAAGAGCCACTGCCCGATGTAATACGTGTCTATTAGGGTTAACATGAAAAAAATTAAAAAAGAAAAATCCAAAGGGCAATTATAGAAAAAAAGAGAAGTTTATTGTAGGGAACAGTATAGGGATCAGAAATTCCTTGGTGCACAGAAGGTAAAAATCGGGGATGGCAGAGACTATCATGTTATTGTAAAGTTTTACTGGGGTCACACATATGTGTAGACACACGCATGCAACATAAGGAGAGATTATAGGTGGGGAGAGAGGGAATATAATATGCAAGCTAAACAATAATAATATGACCTTCTAGAAAAAAAATAATAATTTCTCAATAAGATTTTTATAATGATTAAATGTGATATGCAGAAGTTAGGAACACTGGAGTCAAGAACATTTTGTTTGGGCTGGGCACGGTGGCTCACGGTTATAACCCCAGCACTTTGGGAAGCCAAGGCAGGATTGCTTGAGCCAGGAGTTCTAGACCAGCCTGGGCAACATAGCAAGACCTCAACTCTATTAAAAATAAAACAAAAATGCATTGGTGATGCACACCTGTAGTACTATCTACTCTGGAGGCCGAGCCAGGAGGATCCCTTAAGTCCAGGAACTTGAGGCTACAGTGAGCTATGATCATGCTACTGCACTCCAGCCTGGGGAACAGAGTGAGACTCTGTCTCTAAATTAAAAAACAACAACAAAAACAAAACAAAAACACTACTTAAACTCTCTTAGCTTATGTGCTCTCATCTGTAAGACAGGAATAATAACACATAGAGATATCTAATAACTAAACGAAAAGACATAAAGTTCTTAGCACTGTTACTAGCATATATAAATAAATATTGCTATTTTTTATTAACACAATAATCAGAACTACTTATTTTTGTGAATAGCATATGAAAGCAGTTCCATAAAAGCCTCATAGCAGGATAATACCAACACATGTACACCTGTAGCTATGGAAGTACCTGTACCTACTTTGATATCTATTTCTATACCTACATCATCAAGCCACCTGATTTTTGTGGTTTAATATAAAAATGCTGGTAGATACCTAAATCAAGAAAGCTTGGCATACATCATAGACAAGCTCAATAGCTAGTACAAATTATATGAAAAACTGTTTAGGAAAGAGCAGAGGTTTGTGCCCTGGGTGGAGAAAACTGGAGAAGGCTAGCAGGTGTGAATGGCAGTTTGCTGGGGAAAGCTCTGTGTGATGCCACCTCAGAGTAAGAGGAGGGTAATGTAATGATAAAAAAGGAATATTTCAAGTTAAACTAACATAATTATAGAACATCATAAGACCTCAAACCAAAAACACGTATGTAGTACTAAACAGAATATTTTGAAGAAAAAAATACACAACTGGAATCACAATAATAGCTTTTAATAAAACCAAAGTCAAGGAGAAAATTCTAAAAGATTACGAAGAAAGTAAAGAGAAAATAACGATATCAGCAACAAACACTGGTCACCTCAGGAAAGAACAAGAATTAGATTAACAACAATCTTCGGAAAAGTAACCCTGGGCACACAAATGTCAGTGAAGCTACACCAGAGTGTTAAGGAAAAATTTTTTGAACCTAAAATTTATATGCATGTAAACTATGGCTTAAATGGAAGAGTACAGAGAAAGATATTTTCAGCATATCCAATTTTAAAGAATGATTAGATGATGTATTATAGTAAGAAGAATGATGACTTGAGGATTTTGCAATTTTGTGGAAGTAAAGGTGAGTAAAGGTCTTATGAAAATTCATTGTTGTCTGAATAATCAAGTGATACATATATAGTGTATGGGGTTGGATGGGAAGAACAGAGAGAGGTAAATGTGTTCTAAGTATATTGTCTTGTTTGTTTAAAAAATATAGATATCAAATGTCACTAGACACTGTTAGGAAATGTTATAGGTGTATATAAATAAGTTCGGTAATCACTAAGAATAAAACTAAAAGTAAAATGTTACCTAAGTAAAATTCAACCCATCCAATGGAAGATAACAGTAAAAAAAAAAAAACAAATAATAAAGAAAACATGAAAAAAAAATAAAATAAAAATAAAAGCATGCTAGCAGAAAGCATAAAAAAGATGATGAAAATAATCCTAACAAGAAAATTTACAGTTTTCAATAAAAAAGCACAAAAAATACTAGGTATGGCACAACATGGTATACTGAAAGAAAAAAAAAAAGAAACAAACAAATAAAGAAAATGCTAAAAATCAATGAAACAGAGCAAAAGAATCGTAGTATTCATTTGTTTTGTTTTGTTTTGTTTTTCTAGAGAAAGGCAATTGTTACTCGAAGTCTTCCCGGGATGCAGATTCTTAGGATGGAATTCTGGATTTGGATCACTCGCTGACTGTATATAACATGTTCTCCATTCATGGGGGTTACTGGAACAGTGATGCCCCTGGCATGTTATTAACATAACAGCACAATTGCGAAGGCTTTTGCTTGCGGAAAATTGGGATAGAAACAGAACAGGCTGTCCTGGTATATGTCTTTTCGCTAGTGTTTGTGTATTAAAGTCGGACTCTGGTAGGGAAGAAGTAGACATTAAGGCTTGTGCTGGAGGTTCCGTGATGTCTGTGCTTGAGAACATTGAACACTCAGATTTTTCTGAACCATTTGAGTCAGCACAAGTGTCCCGTCTACACTTGCTAGAGAAACAGCAGCCTCCACTGGTCTCAAACCCTGTAATTTCTTACCCTAAGGCAAATACCGTAGAGTATAAAGTATGTGCCCTCCTCAAGATCTGACCTCACCACACCGCACTGATTCTAAACCAACTACCGGGTTCAAGTTTCAGCATGGCTTTACTAGGGAAATTCTGTCCCTGTATGGTGAAAAAAGAGATTATTAGCAGAACCTTAGAATGGATCTTGAGGGTTCTATATACCTGCAACACTAGCATCTCCAGCTGATTCACTGTGAGCCAGTATTTTCTTGAAATTTCAAGGAGACAGTCTAGTAGTTTCGTAGTAGTTTATTGTTAGTGCTTACTTCAGGCATCCTTGCCAAATTAAAGTCTGAGTCACAAGCAAGTTCTCTTCCCCCGTGTCAAAACTCCCTTATTTATATCCATACTTTGTCCACACCACCCCTCTATCCCAGCCTGGCACCTGCTGATTAATTCCAAGGTTCTCCTTTACTTTCAAAACAGGGACAGGGTCTCCCCAGTTGGAATGTGCTGAACCTGGAACCTCATCATTGGTCTAAAATCAATGAAAGGAGGTGAGGAACCGAGCTTGAATGAGAAATGATTATGTTATCTTTAGTTCAGAATATAATTGTTTTCTTCTATTTGAGCAAATAATAGAGCTTAAGAGTTGAGTTCAGAAATAAGAAAATAGGGCTACTCATACTTTTACACACCGGATACATAATTATATTCGCACAAAGTTTTCTCCTTTTGCCCCACAAAACAATTTTATTTTCAAATTTGAAGGAAGCATTCCTCATGAATTTAGATAGCTAGCATGGATACTCCACAGGAAAGCTCATACTGAATCTGAAAATTTTTCTCAAATTTGAAAATGGAAAAATATTTGTAATAGATGTTGCAGCTGTAGAAGTTTCTAGCACATATTGAGGATGATTCCCAAGAATTCCAGAGGATAGTTAAATATATTATGTGTGGAAATCTATGGTCAGGATGTTCACCTTAGGGAGTAAATCTTTATCTTTTCTTGGTTTTTGTTTCTGCTTCTCCTGAATTATTTTTCAAATGACAAAATCCTCCAGGGAAGAACAAAGCTCTTACATAAAGACTCTTCTTTTTAAGTTGTTGTTTTTCTTTTCAAGAAGATTCTGTATTGAATAAACAGAGAGTAGATTTGCAAGGGAGAGAGAGAAGAAGGTCAGGTTGATTCATGGAGAGTCAATGTGCTGTACTAAAATAATTCTTCTTATACAGCCATAGAATATGTTTTGTACAACCAAGGCCAACTTAGACAAATAATACTAATAATACAGACTACTTTACAAATGATAAATGAATTGTTTCCTAGTAATTTCTATCCATAAAAAATAGGGAAAGGGCTTCAATAAGTGAAAAATACAGATATAAAAATAGATGTTCTGATAGATAGATAGATGATAAATAAGCACCTGGGGAATAGTCATATGTTAGAATTTAATACCTTATTATTAGTGGTCTAGAATTTACTAAGTACCATCTTATCCATCTTTTTGAAATGAAGGTTTTGCCTTTACTAGAAAACTTAGGTATTACTTTGAAGATGGAACACATTGTTCATGTTACCCTTAGCAGTAAGAATTTTTATAATGTATTCTTAATATATACCTTTGACTCATATTCTTTTATTTTAGGCACACAACTCAGGATAACCACATACATATGGATAGAGGTGCATGGAAAGAGAATCTACTCTTCCAGAATGGAGGATTCAAAATTAAAGCCTGTCATTGCAAGCAGAATTGGGAGACAACAAATGAAAGATGTAATATAGTTTTTAAAACATTATTAAAATACAATGAGTCTGTATTTTGCTTAAATAATAAAAAAATGCCAGTGATTTATCTTGAATTCTGATTTATTCAGGTAAGCTACTTTGAGATTTCTTGAAAACATCTTCTGTATCATTTTTTGTTGTACTGTGGAGAACATTCCCATTTACCTAGTACACATTATACACAAACTGTGCTTCCCTGAGGGCATTACTGTAATAGAGGCACTCAAACTCATTTATCTCTTATCCTTTCATTATAATTTTTTCAACAATAAGTCTTTCTATGCTGTATATTCCAGGGCTATCTGAAATCATGAAATTTATTAATTCCTTTTAAAATCATGATCCTCAATGTAACTCGCATAAGTCTGACTATGTAAATGAAATCAGTTAGTTTATACTTTAATATACATGTTTAACGGGAGAGAGAATTTCTAGTTACTTGATTACTTTATGAGGTAAGAATTTGTTAGCAACTGTCTCAAATAATCTTTTTTTGAAGAAGATTTAAGGGGACATCAGAGAAAAATAGATAGCATGAAATCAGATATGGCTGTTCTTTGTTGTAGAAAACTTCATTTGATAAAAAAAGCTGAGACACACACAGACACAAAGAAGCTTACAAAATTTATCAATAGAATAAAACATATGAAATAAAGTCAAACATAGGTCAAGTATTTTTCCTATTTTACTCATCTTGAAATAAAACAAGTGAATCATAATACATCCCAAGAGAGATTCCGGGTAGAGATCTCAGGAGAAAACTTGCATTTAGGAGAGAGTGTATGGGAGTGCCAGTTTTCACAGCTCATGATATCTCATTTGATCACATGTTTCTGTAACTTCAAAAGCTTTATAAATTCCATAGATGGTAGCTATTTATCCCTCCTTCTAAGCATATGTAACCAATCACTTAAACATCATAAAATAAAACAAGAAGACATTTTAAGTGATCAGGATGGCTTAAATATCTATCTAAGTTTGGGAATACAATTCTTGGTAAATTATTTGTCATAAAAGGTGTTGGTCTGCTCCCTACTTTTGAACAAATCCCTTTGTCTCCATCAAATTATAGGTAAATCAATATGTTGAATTTCTTCTAAATTGCAGAACTAGGTGAGATTTCTGATAAAATGTACAAAGGTTAAGTACATTTTTGATAACTTTTATTTCTGAAAAGCACTGTATCTACTCTCAACTTTCAATTAATATTTTTGCTAAGTATAGAATTCTGCATTGGCAATTATATTCCACCAGAAAATTGATTATTTTTCATTGTGGCCCAGATCCAGGTTGTTATTAATAATTCTAATGCCATGCTGATTCCTAAAGCTTTGTACACATTTTTTCCCACTGTGGTACCTTTAAGGTATTTTTCAATTTCATTTATAATGCAGGTATTTACGATAACTTTTAATCTGAAATGTTTGATTTTTAGTTCTGGAGAAAGAAAGAAAAAAAAGAACAGAAAAACAGAAAAGGAAAAATGTGCTCCAAAATTAGTTTATGTTTTCGCCTCAGTGTACTTTCTAAAGTTTCTATAATTCACATGTTAATTGTGGTGATAGAAAATGAAAAGTAATAAAAATTTCAAAAAGTCTTTCCATTAAAAAGTGTGTCTGCAGTAGTCCCAGGCACAGCATCCCAACACAAACAAGTGTCAGAAGTTTCTCTTCTTCCCATATGTCTGTTTTTAATCAATGAGGAAAAGTGTTGGTATAAGCTTTTCAGCATGGAGGTGAGCTCCCCACTTCTCTTTGGCAATAATTGTGTCACATGCTCCTGCCTAAACCAATCCCCAGCCAGGGCAAAAGAATCACGATGACTGGTTGAAGAATCAGATCCTTTTCCTCTCAGGGCAGGGATCTTTCTTTCTTTATAACAGGAGCTGATGTATGTGATTATTACCACGTGTTGTTGCACATTCTCTGTGTAACGAATGGTAGTTTCTAATGGTTACCCTATTCTTTCCCTGCCATTGCATATTGGGTGTGTTGGGTATGAATGATTTGTCTGGTTCTCTTATGAAATCAAATTATGAAAAGTAATTATGGATTTGATGAAGCAATCTCTATACAGTGACACATCTTGACCTTGGATCTGGAGCAGTAAAAGGGTGAGAACATGTGGATTTTGTGAAAGTGCATTTACTATAAACATGTATTTTAATGTATGTATAGGATGAAAGGTATGAGTGGATGTTATATCTGCAAAGAGGGGTGCATATAGTTATTGATGCTGGCCAGACCAGCACTAATTGCTCACTTTGTATGTGCTAACTCAGCCCCAGTTTCTTGAAGCTTTTCATTGCTTTGCTCAGAATTCAGTTCAAGTTTAAATGCAAATATTTAAGTTGATGATGGGCCTTAACTGTTGCTCTTGTTTGGTTTGGACATAAGCATGTGATTTTTCTAGGAAAAGTCTACCATGATCTTAAAAAGAGCACCTAGAAAGAGGAGGCTTGCCTTCTGTCATATGACCGTTGTTGTCATATGGATCCTCTACTATTACAGCTGTGTTTCAAAAACAATGTTATGGTTCTCTTGCAATCCTGAATCTGAAGATACAACCCACATATTCAGGAAGAAAAGAAAACCCAAGAGAATAGCAGAACATGAAGATTCAGAGCCCAGGAATGTTGTACCTGAAGCCTGTCTTATCCTGAACTCTTTGTTATAAAAAAAAAAAAAAAAAAAAAAAAAAAAGAGTAAATTTCTCCACGGCTAAGCCATGATTATCCAGATTTTCTTTTACTTACAACTAAAAACTTCAAAACTACACTGTCTCGAAAAAAAAATCATCCGTGCTCTTAAAGCTCTGTCTTTTAGCTTCTACCGTTATGCTGAGCAAGATTCAAAATCTGCTTCTTGCCTAACCTGTTTATTTTGTCAATGTACATGTATATCAGCTAGAATAAAGCTATGTTATATTAACAATATCAACAAAATCAATCACTTAAAACATGGAAACATTCTTTAGCAACATATAATAAAAATTTTATTTTTATTGACCTCAAGTCAATAAAGAAGTCATTCAAAAATAATTATAAATATGGAAATAGTAGCACTGAAGGGCCATTATTTTATTGTTGTCAAAATAAAAGAAATCAGGAGAAAAATACAGTACAATTGACCTGTAAACCCTATTACATAGGAAAATCTATCACCTATATATGGAATCAATCTGTTTATTAAATAGACTCCCGAAATTTGTTTTGTCAAAGGAGCAGAGAATACAAATAACTTCTAAATAGCATACACAGAAACTTTGTTGCCATGTATATGCAGGAACTAATTCTCTAATTTAGCTAAAACTTTAAAGAAGAAAATAGATGGATGCAAAAATTCTTTGTAGAAATACAAGAATATTTTGATAATATTACCAGCATAAAGCAAGACCTATCAACCTAATTTAAAAGCTGTTAAATCAAGTAAACTAATAAAAAAATATTTTTAATTATTGGAATGAGACAAGTAACTAGCTTGACTTAATTCTACATTGAATGTCCAAATCAGTAACAAACAAACCAACAGAACTTTGTATCAGAACCAGAAACAAACGGTTGGTTTAACCTTTAAACCAATCTATGCAATTCCTCAAACTAATAGAAAAAGGGAAAATATATTTGATCATTTTAATAGATGCATAAAAAAGTATTTAGTAAATTTCAAAGGCCACCCCCAATAAGAGTAAATTGTGAACAAATTGGGCTTTCCTCACTACTATAAATATATCAATAATAAAACTGTACTGGTTAGCATGCTTCATGAATATCTATTTAAATCTTTTCTACTAGATCAATACTGTGCTGGAAGTCCTAACTAAAGGCAAGCAGGATAAAATGTAAGATTTAGACAAAGGTAAATAAAACTACCAATATTTGATGACAATATGATTGTGTATACAGAAATTCCAAAAGAAATCTACCAATAAATTGTGAGAAAAATTTTATCGGTTCTATTTCTCTACGGAACCCTAATACACTGAATGTTTTAAAATTTTGTTCAGGTATTAAAATTTCACTCTTTGTGATGTACAGTTCTATGGATTACAAGAATGTGATCTATAAGTTTATACAGTAATATACCTGCCACTCCATTACCATACAAAACAGTTTCATCACCCTAAAACCCTACCTTTTGTAACTAAACGCCTCCAATTTTCCAACTTCTTACCATTCATCTGTTTTCTGCCTCTATATTTTTGTCTTTTCCAGAGTGTCATACAAACGGAATCATGCAATGTGCAGCTTTTTGCAAGCGAATTCTTCCTTCACTTAGTAAAATGCATTTAAGATTCGTTCATGTTACTGCGTGAATCAAGAGCTCACTCTATTTCACTGTTGACTAGTCTCCCACTTCGAACATGAGAGGACAGGTTAAGGCTAAAGTCAATATGCTGAGGATGGCAGTATGGAAAGACTGAAAAAGTCTGCTTGTTGATGCCATTTAAGCGTTGAGCTATTGAAACTACTGCCAGAATTTTCAGTAAGCAAATAACACATACTATTATTGTGTAAGTCAAGTTTTATTTTTCAATAAAATACACAATAGTTTTTCTGCAAATACACTAAAATTTAGCATCTGATTGTACAGTATAAAAAACATATCTAGATGTTCTGCATTAAAATTCAAACTTCAGTAATGAAAACGTTTCAGGCATGTCAGTGCCTTGAAGAAGTAACTCATGAAATCCACAGAAAATGGGTTATGTATTAGAAAATAAAATACAAATGCGTCAATTGCAGCCAGTACTGCTAGAAGTCACATCATCCTCTTGCCTTCCCTTTTTAAAAAATTCATTTCAAGAATTAAAAAATAGCCTAAATATCGTTATATGTCGCGTCCTTGCCGCAGGTTGGTTGTTGCAGAGACTTGCTGGCAGAGGGGCCAGGTGCCTGGAGAAGCAGAACAGGTGGAGGAGAAGGAGGTGAAAACCACCAGCCGGCACTGAAACAGGCCGAGCGCTTCACACACGTATGTGCATGAGATACATGGCTGGGGTGGAAGCAAGCGGCAAGGCACTCCCCCGTCTCCTTTCTTTCATATTCCCTCCCAGGCTGCATGCTCCTTTTTATGGCATAATACCTCCCTATTTTCACATTCAGAGGTGCTGGTTTTGTTCATTTAAGACATATTAATCTATAAAAAATGAAGAGAAGCAGATAAACTAATTTTGATCTATTTTATTTTCTTTCCCTGTCACAGTTGCCTAAGGACAATTTCTAATATCTGGTGAGAAGATGAACGATAGGACTGAGTATTTATTTCATTTCACAGACTAGAGAAGGCATGGGTGGACTGCATAAATGCTGCGCTTCAAAAATCCATTTATCCTATTTTCTATGTTCAATTGTTGATTCATTATATCAAAGTCTGGACTCTACTAACTTTGGCCCAGGGATAATAAGACCAGCCAATTGTGAGAAATTGGTATGAGTGGAATACAAGCAGGAAAATGACTATTTTTTCTGGATTATTTCTTGGACATATTTTGTTCAGAAAAAACAAAGGATAAATAAAAGTATACCCCAGTTATTGAAAACTTCATATAGCACTGAATAATTCTTAACTTGAAAATCTCTCTGATTCTGAAGTTGACCTTGGACTCTTGGATTCTATTAAGATAGAGACACCTCGAGCTTGTCTTTAAAGACTATATTTAACTTTACCCAAATAATATATGAATACGGATGGAAATAAAATAATTCTGAAAGCCTTTTAAAGGAAAACACTCCCCCGTTGTCTTTTCCCCTTTGTCTCTTTCCCTCTGACTCAATAGATTTGTTGTCCTTTAGGTTATCTTTTGGTAGACACATTGTATCATTCAAGTTACACAGATTGCTATATCTTGATTTCTCAGGTTGGACACGACCGGTTTACTTCTCACTATGAGGGATAAGAATTTCACTGTCTTTCACCACATACTACCTCCATTGCTTCATCCTTCAGTGAGAGATAGAATATATTTAAGCACAAAATAAATATTTAGTGTTTACAATATGATCATGTAAATAATTTTCAGTGAGAAGTAAAATATTATATCGTAATTACATTTCTTACACTCATTTTGATTTTCACTAGAGTTTCTTTTTTCTTCTTATTGTACTGTCTTCTGTCAATAATTTTTTTTCTGAAATAGCCTGATGTAGCAGATATTCTAGGGAATTACATTTCTTCCTTAAGGATCCCTTACCTGAATGTTTTGTCCTCTAGGCCCAGACTGATCCAGACACCCTCTATTCTATACATCTTGAAATTTTCATTCACCCATTTGTTTTCTCAAATGGACCCACTATTTCCTGTTTCTTAAATGTAGCAGACATTTGGCATTTGTTGATCTCTCAGCATCTATTCTCCTCCCTAGCTATATCCATGATTGTTTTTTCAGAGAACCATTTTACTCTCACTTTCAGATAATGTGGTTTCTGTGCAACTGGCCCCAATTTCATACCAAGAGGTGGACACCGGATAGTTTAAATTATTTATTCTAGATAATTCCCCTTGCTTTTGTTTTGTCTGAGTCACCAGTTTGGGCCAATAAGAGTCAGGCCTTAGACTACTATTTTTGTTTGGTTCTTTGTTTTTGTGGGAAAGAAGCTCTTTCTCCTTTCATGAACATGAAGCTGGGCGATATTGTGTTTAGACAGGTTGCATTCATGTGCAGTCAAAAGAAAGCTAAAAGAGACAGAATGGAGTAAACAAGTGAATGAAAGGAGTGTGATCCACAAGATGGAAAAAGTCAATTGTGGATGGAATTGTTGGAAAGTAAAACCAAACTTACCCCTAAACTTTAACATTATGCAAACGAATAAAGAATTCCCACTTTGTGTGGATGATGATGTTTATGATTATGATAATTTGCATTTGCTAGTTTGTATTTGGTTTTCAGTAATTTACAGTTAAAAATAACCTAATTGATACATCCAATTTAACACTTTTCTTGTTTAATTCTTTGTTTGTCGAGAACACATGTAATCTCCTGAGAAAAGCTAACAAAGGGACAGAATTTTCTGAGTTATTCTATGTCTGGAAAATCCTTTACTGAACTTTCATTTAATTGATAATTTGGTGAAGTGTAAATTTTTTTTGAGAGGGAAAAGGAGAATTTATTTACAAAAATGACAAAAATAATTATAACATATCAAAGGGAGATAAAAACATAGTTGTAATGTAAATAATTTTTTTTTGTCCTCATGCACTGCAGCTTAAAGTTTAATGGCAGAGACAGATATAAATAATAGACAACTAAATACATGAGGTTGAGGAACAATAAAATTCATGAGGATAATGCTGATTCTTAATAATGCAGAGACTGATAACAGACTGCTTTTGCTGGAAAGAGAACAGAAAAGATCCACATTTTTAGATCAATTTATTTCTAAATCCAAAAGGTCCAGCTGAATAGACATATAGCAGGATATACTCACACACACAACCTGCAAATCAAGCTGTCTGCAAAGATTATTTGCCTACGTTAAGTTTTTTTTATTATTATTATTTCAGAATGTTATGGAGCACATGTTTTTTACATTAATTGCTTTTGTACTTCTTGAGTCAAAGTTATAAGTGTGTCTGTCACCCAGATAATGTACAATGTACATGTTAGATATGATTTCACCCATCCCCTCCCCCCGACCTGCATGATTTCCATTGAGTTTTACTTCCATCTCTGCATATGAGTATTGATCAGTTAGTTCCAATGTAATGGTGCGTACATGTGGTGTTTGTTTTTTCATTCTTGTGACGCTTCACTTACGACAATGTTCTCCGGTTCCAGCCAGGTTGTTGGAAAGATATTAACTAATTTTTTATGGCTGAGTAGTACTCCATGGTATACATATGCCACATTTTATTAATCCAATCATAAATTGATGGACACTTGGGTTCATCTTTGCCATTGTGAATTGTGCTGCAATGAACAATCTAGTGCAAGTCTCTTTTTGATAAAATGACTTTTTTCCTTTGGATAAATATTGAGTAGTGGAATTGCTATATTTTATGGTAGGTCTACTTTTACTTCTTTGCAGAATCTCCATACTATTTTCCATAGAGGTTGCACTAGTTTGCAGTCCCACCAGCAGTGTGTAATTGTTCCTTTCTTTCCACATCCACACCAGTATCAATTGTTTTGGGACTTTTTGATAAAAAAAAACATTCTCACTGGATTTAGGTGATATCTCACAGCAGTTTTTTTTTTTTTTTTATTTCAGCATATTATAGCGGTACAAAAGTTTAGGTTACGTATATTGCCCTTGACCCCCCAGCGAGTCAGAGCTTCAAGCGTGTCCATCCCCTAGACGGTGTGCATCGCACTCATTATGTAGGTATACACCAATCCCCTCCCCCCCCATCTGCCCGACACCCAATTAATGTTATTCCTATATGTGCTCTTAGGTGATGATCAGTGAAACCAATTTGATGGTGAGTACATGTGGTGCTTATTTTTCCATTCTTGGGATACTTCACTTAGTAGAATGGGTTCCAGCTCTATCCAGGAAAACACAAGAGGTGCTATATCACCATTGTTTGATTTGCATTTCTCTGATGATTAGTGACGTTGAACATTTTTTCATGTGTTTATTGGTGGTTAGTCTATCTTCTTTTGAAAAGCTTCTGTTCATGTCTTTTGCCTACTTTTTAATGGGGTTGTTTGATTTTTTCTTGCTGATTTTCTTGAGTTCTTTGTAGATTCTGGTTATTAGCCCTTTATTAGATCGATAGCATGCAAATATTTTCTCCCATTCTGTAAGATGTCTGTAGGTTGACTAAGGACAGTCATGCTGGATTAGGGGCCCACCCAACTCCAGTATGACCTGATCTTAACTAACAGCTGCAATAATGCTGTCTCCAAATAATATCAAAATCTGAGGTCAGGGTTTAGGACTTGAACATATTAATCCTATGTCAGAGGCAGGGACATAATTCAGCCCATAACACTGGGGAAAAGCTGATAGCAAATATGTTGAAGACTGTTGGTCACAGGACCCATGTTGGCATTTGAATCTGACAATCCCAAGTTTCCTCGTGGCCCCTGTTAGAAGGGAGGCCCCTGGGAGCCAGGTAATGAATGACTCTCACTGGGCAAGGACCAAGCAGAAGCCTGTGAACCTGCCCCTCCACTCCCACCAAGAGAGCAGATCAAAACAACACTGCGTGGGGTGGGAGGGAAGGCAGCAGCCAGCACCAACATTAAGGGTCTAAATCAGGGGTGAGCTAACTACAGCTGTGGGATAGTGGCCTGTTATTGCATGGGTGATAAGCTAAGAATGGCTTTTACATTTTTCAAAGATTGTAAAAACAAACAAAAAATATGTGACAAACACCATATGTGGTTCATAGAGCCTAAAGTATTTACTATTTCCTTTACCTTTACAGAAAAAAAAAAAAACCCTCTGTCACCATGATCTAAATGATTCGGGGCCCCAAAATATTTCTGTTTAATTGACTGTCTGGTCCCTGTAGACAAAGGATGGATCCCGGAGGGTGACAATGCACTACCGCAGACTCAACTAAATATTAACCCAATGGCTAGAGCAGATAAACACACCTCAGTCACATGCCATTTCACCATTAATTTGTTAAATATATTATTTTCTATTCTGTCAGAAAAAAGGATACTGTCAGCAGACAATAACCAGCTGTCACCTCCTCCAGGGTTTGCCTCAGCAGCAGTGAGCTGCTGCACCCAGGGTAGCCCACATCCAATCAATAATCAAAGCCAGGTTATAAAGGCATTTCTGCCCTGCATGGGGCGACTCCAGCAGGCCAGCTATGCCCCGGATTTGCCCCATGGGCGGACAAGGCTTTGTCGAACCTGCATTGCACGTTGCCTTTTGCCTCTGATCTTTCTTGCTTACTGTCCTCAATCTGGCCCCACAGTTATTGATTCCTAATAAATACCCCTCACATCACACCAATCTCAGCTTCAGCTTCCAGAAAAGCCAACCTATGACCATCATCAGTCAGACTTCACTGGAGCAATAAATAAACTTCTGTTCTGATTTTGTGATATGGCTGTTACTATTGCTTCAATAAAAAGGCTTAAAATATATTGAATTCAATGGATGAAATAATATAAATCGATCAAAACCAAGCAAATAAGTAAATATTTAAGTCAAGATAGTAGATCAAAACAATACTGCATTGGGGTGGAGGGATGGCCGAAGTCAGCACCAACTTAAAGGATCTAAATGATGGATAAGTAAACTACAGCTGTCAGACCGGGACCTGTTGTTGTATGGTCGGTAAGCTAAGAATGTTTTTTTTGTTAAAAAGTAGTGACTTCTGTTAAGTCACTGTAGTGAGCAGTCCTTTGTGCTGTAGGTGTCTACACTTCTTACCCTCTCTCTGTCCTAGGTCAAGATGTGAGCTTGTCCGAGTTGCATTTCCCTTTTCCTTTCAAATGCCCTGATTCACCAGCTTTTTTTTGTTCATGGTGAGATCAAGTGCAACCCTGAAGCTTGCAAATCTAAATTCTTTAATTTTATTCTTCCCATTATATTTAGTTTGAGCAACAAAAAGAAATGTTCTCACTCTAAAAACTAAAGATTTTTATGAATATAAAAAGTTTTCTAATACAAATATATAAACATTAATTTGCGATTACAGATGCAGAGTCTTGGGCATTCCATTTCCACATGCTCTCACGTAGGGTGGTTTTCAAGGAAAGCAGCGTGCTTTCACCTGCGGACGAGACCTCCGAATCACGATCGCCAGCATCCATGCAAATGAGCACGCTGACTTCAAAGAGAAGTGCAGTGTCAGGCCTTGATCATGTAATTTTCCTGATGTTGCACTCTTTTTCGTTCTTTGTAAACATTGGAATAGGACCTTGCTACAATGGTGCTGAAGGCTGGTTGAGATTTGTTTGTTTGTTTTTGTGAACTGAAGAAAATATAATTCATAAATCACATGACTTACATGCCAGTTTTTTTGTTTGTTTTTATTTTGTTTTAACTTTCTTTTTTATCAAGTCAGCGCCACAGGAATGGACTAGTGACTGGTTTGAGATGGGCACAGGCACAAAGGTCCCTGTGTTCTAAGCCACAAGCATACAGCTGCAGACCAGAGTCATGGAGATGCACTTGTGACGTGTAGACTAAACAAAAATGGGTGACTTTTCCCTCTGTTGTGTCATCCAGATGAGGAATTAATTTGGAAAGAAGAGAATTTTATACTATTGTTATCCATTACTTTTTAAGTGTTCTCTTTCTTTTGACCAAACCACAACTTCCTTGATTAGAATAAGCTACACAAGTACAGCTACTCCATATTATATAATTCTAATTAAATGCAGTTAATTGAAAAACTTAAGCAAGTTTTTATTTGGAAGATTTTATGACTAGAGCATCTTAATTAAGTAGAATTTCCAAGGGATATTGATGATAGTATTTGGTTTTAAATTGAGAACAAATTTCTTTACCCCAAGAGAATGAAAGCAGCATATAGAGACCATATTTCTTTTTCATTAAAGAATAATCATGTTGAATCTGTTTATAGGACTTTGCAGTGCAACAGATGACTGGTGTATTAAAGTCATTAGCCCCTAAAGTAGTGAGGCAATTTCTGGCAGGCATAGGTAGAAGATGGTTTGTGAAGAGCTGGCTGATTCAGTTATTCAACAAAACATATAATTGCTGCAAATGTATTCATCTTATTCTGAAAGTGCACCTGCAAAATGGGAATCAAAAAGTTCAAGATAAAAATTCTTACCAATTGGCTTTTAGACGAAGATGTTTCTTAACCTTTGTTTGCTACTTTTATGTTTGCCTCTCTAATAGAATTAATTAAAATAAATAGATCATCTGCAGTGTTCTGTGATCATTATTTTGAAAATCATGAAATATTCTTTGTAGGTGCAATTTCATTCCTTCTCACAGCATCTTATTTTATTTATCTTCATGCCTTTGGTAGAGAGAGGTCTTTTCTCTGTCTGCTCTGAAATTTTAATGCATAACGTAAAGACTAGAAAAGACAAGTGACTCAATTGTGACAAACTTACAATTAAATGATGAAGGTAGACTATTAATTAAATTAAATAATCTCCTTAGGTTTATAGCAGTAACCACATGGCACACTGAACAACGAGAAGAGTTCAGGAAGATTATAATGCAAATTTTAACTGAAACCACAAATCATGGAAATTGGTATATTTTAAATGTTTAAAAATGTATCACGTATATCTAAGATATCTATGATTTAAGAGAAGGTTTATTTCTGAACATGTTTATCCTATCCATTGATAAGACTTTCAATAGCCTAAAGGGTGGGCTTCTGATTAAATTGTTTGCATTTACATTGTTATGAATGGATATTTAGTTATCATAGATTATATTTCCTCCAAATAAATAACAAGAAAGATCAAGTATTCTTATAGCTTTTATGACATTGATCGGCAAAAGATGAGGAATTGACATTTTTCTTAAGAAGGAATAGAAAACATTCACTCAGCTCTAATATGAGTTTATGAAATTGTAAATTCTATAAATTATCAATAACATGGGACTTACTTGTAGATAGATGGAATGTTCCTAATTCCAGAGAAGTGAATTTGTAATCAATGATCTTTTAAGTTCTGGTCACAACAAAATTTAGCATCATTAAAACATTAATGCTAAAATGAGGTCAGATTTCTACGTTTAAGTGGTTTTTATTCTAGACTCAGGTATACAAATTTTTCCAGTTCACACTTTTATGTGTAAGTGCACAATGTGCTCTTGCACGTACCAATTACAATTCAATTTACTCAATATATTCTGCATACATTATCCAAAATAAACAGCACATTGTCTTATCTATTCTTTTCCTATAAACCAAATATTGTATTAATAAATTTGAGAAGCAGTACAACAAATAATTGCTTCTGAGATTCATAATAAAGTACTATTTTAATTAAAATGATTATACATACTAATGAATTGCTATTAACTACCTATACACTTACTAAGAGTTTTCCTGGTCATAAGAAGAAAGTCATTTTTAAAAGCATATTATTGTTTTAAATTATCTAATATGCCCCAGAGATAAATAACACTAGTTAAGGAGGACTAAGAAAGAAGTGTAGGAAATTATTAAAGGAGCAACGAAGCTCCCCAGAGTTACTGCAAAATAAGAAACATATATCGGTGGGAGTTACAGCGGGTTGAATAGTGCCCCTCCAAAAGCCACGTCCACCTGGAACCACAGAATGTGTCTTCATTTGGAACAAGGGTCTTTGCAGGGGCTACTAAAGATCTTGAGGTGAGTTCATCCCGGAGTGGAGTGGATCCTCACTCCAGCGATGAGTGTCCTTACAGGAGACAGTAAAGGAGAGGTCAGAGACACTTGGAGTGGCCACAGGAAGATGGAGGCAGAGAGTTGAGGGCAGGCACACGCTAAGCAACACCAAGTATTGCCAGCAACCACCAGAAGCCAGGAGAGAGGCCTGGAACAGATTCTCCCTCAAGAGCTTCTAGAAGGAATCAGCTCGACCATCACCTTGAATTTGGAGTTCTGGCTACTTGAACTGTGAAAGAATAAATTTCTGTTGTTTTAATCCACCAAGTTTGTAGCAATTTATCATGAAAGCCTAAGGAAACTAATACAGGGACATATCAATTAGTATTTACACTTAGCATCTACTTTCAGTAGATTTTAAAAGAGAAAATGATGCACAAGCCGACATGAATGTGTTAATGAGGGATCTCCCCCAACTGCGCACTCATTCATAACTGTCTTTGATTTTGAATGTTCGTGTGCTCTCTATGTCAAAAAGAACTCTCCATTTCTTATCCATTTGAAATTTTAAAATGCAGAATGATCTTGAAAGCAAAAAAAAAATAGTTATATTTTTAACTGGGATTATCAGATTATTTAAGTTCTCATGTATTTACTTTTACATCTGGGTATCTTCTATGTGATATTTTAAAGCCTATTTTAATGTGTACTATTTTCTTATGGTCGCCGTGTAAACTCTTCCAGAATTTTTTCTGTGTCACTGCATGTTTTTTTTTAACAATTACATATTTCTGGAAGTTTAGGAAAGGAGATGATTCCAATCGTGAGGGATAGACTTCTTCTTAGAGTCCTATTTAAACATGACTATAAGTGTAATACAAGTCTGTGTTTTAGCTATTTGAAAGTTCTTGCACAGTTATGAGAAATGGGCCTTCTCACATAAACACTCAGGAAGCAACTTACCATTTAAGAAACTGCTTTGAATAAATTGAGAATGAACAAGATTCACGCTTCTGATAAACAAGTTGTTGTTCAAGAAAGGAATGAGTCACCGTTAGAGCCTTAACGATTCCTTGAAAACCTCCTTTTTCCTTTCCCCTTTTTACCTTTGCTTACTCCCCACCTGTTCTCTTCGTCTCCATTGCGCTCAGCCTATCAGCTGTATCCTCCAACCTGGGGGACCCCACTGTCTCTTGGCTCTGCCCTCTCGCTGGCTGTTCTTGTGTAGATTTGCCTGTTTCTCCTCAACCCTATGACCTTTAAAAAGAAGAGCTGTACATCCTCAGGGTCTCTTCATTCTGAGGAGTCCCGGGATGGCACACACGCTTCCTGCATGCCTTCTCCTTTGCCTCCCAACCTTCTCTTTTCGCATTTTCTTTTTCTCTCGCCGCCCTAGGCTGTCACCTTCCCAATAACGTATGAGCACATCATCTTTGCCTCCAGTTCTGTTTCTGGAGAACCCAAACTCAGAGGCATGGACTTCTAGACTGTCTGTTACTCTCTCCTTTGAATCACAGCCCATACCTCGCCCCTGAATTCCATCCGGCCCATTTGGCAGCTGCGATCCTGCTCCACTCTCCCATCTGTCTTTGCCATAAATGGAAGCTCCCTGCTCCAGTTGGTTAAAGGAAAAAAAAAAAAAAATCTTTGCAGTAATCCTCATTTCCTTCCTACTTCTCATTCCATTAATTGGCAAACATTGTGACCTTTTCTTCAAATTCCGTTCAGAGCAGAGCTCCTTACTTACTACCTTTAGCAATGTCCATGTCCCGTCACCGTTCTTGGCCTCCACTGAGCCAGTCACTTTCCATGAGGGTTTCCTGACTCCACCTGGACTTCTCTAATGGCGTGTCTCCACATTGTAGCCTGCAATGCTAATGCAAGCCGTGGCCTTTCTCCCTGCCCAAATTCCTGTGCTGCTTCCCAGCTCTCCAACTAATATTCTGGTTCCTAGCTTTGCTCTGAGAAAGGGTCCTGCTAAGCCAGCCCCTGTAACTTCTCTGACTCATCAAGTTCTATTTCCCTGCCTCTAGCTTATGCATTCACTTCTGCAGACAGGCCTTAATCCCATTTCAGGGCCGTTGTAGTCCCTGTTCGGTCCGGCTGCAAGGTCTCCCCCTAAGATGTCAATGCATTTTTTGTTTTTGCTTCCTCCAAATCTCCAGTCAAATGTTATATGGTCAGTAAAGCTTGATTTGATGTCTCAATACATAAAAGCAGCTCCCTCCATATCTTCTTATTTCTCTCATTCTATTTTACTTTTTCATTGGGAATCCTTTTCACTACATGGCATACTGCTTATTTATTTGCACATTTCTTCCTTATTTTTCCTCCACTAGAATAAAAGCTCCATGAAGGCAGGGCATATGATACGCTAAGTTAATGATATATTCCCTTCACTAAGGTAGTGATAGTCTTGTACGTGATAGTCTCTCTAAGAATATGTGTTACAGGAATGAACAAATAAATGTTTAACTCAACTTAATTCATAAAGTATGTATTGAGCACTTTCTGGACACCAGACATGGGGTGAAAGACACTAGCGACCCCGTGAGCAAATAAAGAGCCTGAAGCCTACATTCTCTCTAGAGATCCCGCTCTGCCTCTGCACGACAGCACCTACAGCAGAATCTTCTACCCTCTTGTCCCTCAAGCTTCTCTTCCCCGGGCTCCAGGTACACATCTTCTGTCTTTTCCCAGCTACATTGTGCAAGTTGAGCACCCGTATCCAAAAATCTGAAATCCGAAATGTTCCAAAATCCAAAAAAAATTTGATCACTGACACGATACCACAAGTGGAATATTCTACACCTGACCTCATGTGACAGGTAGCAGTCAAAATGCAGGTGCAAAACCTTCCGTTTATTCAGCATCGTAAGGGGAAAAAAGACCCTCTCCGCACCCTTTTCCACACTCTCCCAGATTCCCCCAAAAAGGGTAATGAAATGGCGTCTGTGCAGGCTGATGCACCAATGACAGGTTTCCTATGATACCCCACATGAAGCCAAGAGCTACGTGCATTACTCACTGTGGATCTTTTGCTTGTTCTCTGCTCTGCAGTGCAAGGATGTTGTTGAAAATATCAAAGAGGCCTGTAAATACTTTGATGGGTAACAATGATAAGAAAAAGAGGAAGCATTTATGTTTATCTGTAGCACAGAAAGTCAAGATGCTGGAGAAACTGGTCAGTGATGTAGGTGTGAAGCACCCTGCAGAATAGGATGGTGTTGGAAGGACCACCACATATGACCTGAAGAAAGAGAAGGATAAACTGTTGAAGTGCCAAACTAAACGTGATGAACAAGAGTTAAGGAAAAGTAGAAAAAAACACTGCCTAAAACTAAAAATGAAGATCTTGATCATGTACTGAAAGAGTTGAACTGTCAGCATCAAAGTGAACACATGCCACTTACTGGTATGCTGATCATAAAACAAGCAAAGATCTACCACAATGAGCTTAAAATTGAAGGGGAGAGCACGTATTCACCAGGCTGGTTGCAGAAATGTAGGAAAAGATACAGCATCCAGTTTTTAAAGATTTGTGGTGATAAAACACCTGCTGATCACGAAGCAGTGGAGAAATTCGTTGACGAGTTTGCCAGGGTCATCGCTGATGAAAATCTGATGCCAGAATGAAGTCTGTAATGCTAATGAAACATCACTATTTTGTATTATTGCTCCAAGAAGGCAGGGACTACATCTGATGAGACAGCCCCTATAGGAATTAGGGATGTCAAAAACAGAATAACTGTGCAGGCATATGCTAATGCAGCAGGCAAGCATAAATGTAAACTTGCTGTCATGGGCAAAAATGTGCATCCTTGCTGTTTTCAAGAAGTAAATTTCTTACCAGTACATTCCTGTATTATGCTAACAAAAAAGCATAGATCACCAGGGACATCTTTTCTGATTGATTTCACAAACATTTTGTACCAGCAGCTTGCGCTTATTGCCGGGAAGCTGGACTAGATGATGACTGCAAGATTTTGTTATTCCTTGACAATTGCTCTGCTCATCCTCCAGCTGAAACTCTCACTAATAGTAATGTTTATGCCATGTACTTTCTCCCAAATGTGACTTTATTAAATCATCCATGTGACCAGCGTATCCTTAGATCAGTGAAGAGTAAATATAAAAACTCTTTCTGAACAGTATGCTAGCAGCAGAGTGCAGAGGTGTGGGTGTGGGAGGTTTCCAAAAGGAGTTTAGTGTTAAGAATGGAAAGCACAGTTGTACACACCTGGTACAACTTCTACCCTGTGACTACATCAGTGATGATGACGAATAAGGTGGTGAGTTTGAAGGAGGGGTGGCTGAGACAGTAACACTTTTGCTTTTTGGTGGTTAAATATATGCAAATTTTGTTTCATACATACAATTACTAAAATATTACATAATATAACCTATATGCTATGTGTATCAGACATATATAAACCATAAATGAATTTTGTGTTTGAATTTGGGTCCTGACCCCGAGATACCTCATTATGTCTATGAAAATATTCCACAATCTGAAAAATATCTGAAATCTGAAATAATTCTGGTCTCAATCATTTCAGGTGAGGGATACTCAACCTGTATTACAATAATTTTTTTACAGCCCTGGTTTTCATTAGAAAGTGAGGAAAGGGATATGTTCTTTATATCTCCTCTGCTTTGAACTGCGCCCGACAGATCTCAAGTGGAACTAAATTTTATCTTTCTCCCTTCCCCACCCCAAAGATGTTTCTCTTTTTGTTGGTAGCATTGCTCTTTTTCGGCTCATAGCAGTTTAAACATTGGTAATAATGTCCTAGTTTCTCAAGCTTTCAGTTCATGTCTAATTTCTCCCCAGCCCTGATCTTAAGTAAATATCTGGAAGTTAGCCTTTAAATTTGGACAATAAAGTCAGTAAAAGTTGATGTGTCCCTTAGGAGTTCTGGTTGCAGGTTCACTGAACATTTAAATCTTTATCTATTTTCTGCCAGACAGTGAGTTTAATGCATGATAGCTATAATCAATTCAGAATGCACATAGCGGATTTATTTCTTTAACATCTGGTAAATAGAGTGAATTATCTGTGACAAATACTGCTAATCTTTTATTTGTTTGGTGGGTGGAAGTAGCAGATACACCATTCTGTGGTAGCAATATTTGATCTAAGGAAAGGAAATTATCATAAATTATCATCATTTTGGGAGTCAAACAATCTTTGTGATACTTCACATAGCTGTGAAATATCAAAGTTGATGACTCTAATTCTAGAATCTGAGGTATGGAATAGCCTATTTGCATATAGAATATTTTCCCCTTTTATTGGATTATAATGAATTGCTGTCTTATAGACCCAAAAAGATTCTAAACTGATACGCTTGAAATTCTGACTCGGGGGGATGGGGGTGGGGGAGGGGATGGGTGTATACCTACATGAAGAGTGCGATGTGCACTGTCCGGGGAATGGACACGATTGAAGCCCAGACTCGAGGGAATGGGAGGGACATGGGCAATATATCTAACCAGAACTTTTGTACCCCCATAAGAAGCTGAAATAAAAAAAAAAAAAGAAAATACTATCTGCTAAACAAGTGAAAGTATAAAAAATATTTATCATAATTAGTAAACATATCTTCACTTCCATCATCAGAATGGCACAATTTAGCAGGACAAGAAAATAAACTGTTACTTTTAACACATTTTTTGGATATAACATTACAAACTGATTTTAATTATAATTAATATTTTGTAGACTATAAATTATAAAAACCAAGGGAAAGTTATCAACATGAGCAACTGCAATTCCCACAATAGAAGTATATGAATGTATGATTGAAGTATTGTGATTTTAATAAACTTTTTAAACTGAAATGATTTTAGACTTACTGAAAATTTTAAAGATAGGAAAGAGAGTTCTGATACATCCCCCACCCAACCTCCCCTAATATTAACATCTTACAACACCATGGTACATTTAGCACAACTAAGAAACCAACATTGGCACACTACTACTAATTCAATCTACACTCTATTTGAATATAACCATTTTTTTTCATTAATGCTTTTTATTTTTGCTTTCAGGATTCAATCAAGGATGCTACATTGCATTTAGAGCATTATGAGTTTTGGTAAATAAATTCTCAGAAGCAAGTTTAAAATGCATCTGTATTCATATAATCAGCTACAAACATGACATTATAAAGCAATGTAAATAAAATAAAAGAGCCTAAATTTAAAATATTGAAAAATATAATCTTACAAAAAAATTCCAATTATTTTTAAAATTTCTTTCTTCATAGGCTTTAATTTTTATCATTTGTTTATTATGTGTTTAAAATTTCCCTTTTATTATTTTTTCTTTCATATTTGTATTTATATACAAATTTTCATATTTGTATTTATATTTTTAGATTTTACATATAAAAATCTAAGAAGTGATTTTTGGAAAAATCTATGAAATGCAGGGGGAAAATTCAGTTGTTTAACCTCCAAACTAATAACTATATTTTAAAAATCAAGTGATTTTGCTACATAGCACATGCTATTGTAGAAAAGTAATAGTTAATGGCTATCATATTCAAAGAGAGTCAATAGTCAACCAAAAATTCATAACTTTGTGTTACACATTCCAAAATTTGGGGTATTTAAAGCAAAACCTTACAACTTCTGAAAAATTATAATAGAAACTCTGACTTCACTCTTACTAATAAAAAGTTGGTGTAAGAGTGTAGTTCAATAAATTGGACTCTACATTATTATACAAAAGGAGAAATTGTCTTCATCACTCAATCTTGCTGCAGAATTCCATCTAAATCTAGACCTGAGAGATTTCTTACATGTGTGTTACGTGGGGAGGATAAATGGCTCGTCACAAACAGCAGTGCAAAGTTTAGCAACTTCGTATGATGAAAAGAAAGGGTACATTTTAAGTGCTGAGACAGAACCATAACACCTATTTGTAAGTTCAAAGGCACCCTGGCTGTTTTCTCAGGACTAGTGACCAAGCGTTTAGGCATTTGCTGACACTGTTTATCTTTCATGCGTTAAGTCTATATTTACAAGCTAATTTCTCAGCATAGAAGGAATATCATTTTAAAGTGAGAATTTCAAACTGTAATAAATAGGAAGATCAGTTATATAAATAGATACATTTGTAGAAAAAAATTTATATTTAGTGACTTCACTCGGCATATAGCAGCATATTTAAGGGTGAGTTATGTTAATCTTAAAGGTTTTGTACTTGTTTTCTTCAAATAATATATGGTATATTTTAATCAAACAATTGTTGCTACTCCTTTGTTCTTTAAGAAAAAGGAAAAATGGAATTAACATTATTTCCATTTCTTAATACTCCCACCTCATTTATCAGATCTCTCCAGATTTGTCCAAAATAGGCATTATTTGCAATGAAGGCTTACCTTAGCTGTCTTTACCCTTCAAAAGATGCTCTGGAACAAGGAATTCAGGAGACTCCCTGCTTTCACCTCTCGCTGACTCTGGAGGGCTCCATTATTTCGTGTGTGTGTGTGTGTGTGTGTGTGTGTGTGTGTTTCTTTTATATTAGCTGTTCATAGTCTGCTGCAGGAGCCATCCTGCATTAATCCCACCATCCTATGGACTCAGGGAGCAGATTCCAATTTCCATGTAGTCCTAGGATATATTCTGCAATAAATCTGGGTTCACAGTCAAGTTCTTCAGCCCCTGTTCCTCCTGTGTGGTCACAAGTCTTTCTGTGACACAACTATCATTTCAGATTTCAAGCCACTTAAATAAAGCTGAGAAAAACTGCAGTGATTCACCTGACTTCAGAATAATGAGGTATGAAGGCCAAGAAAAGAATATGAATTTATCCACAGTCTTGCATCAAAATAGAAAGCAAAACGAAAAATACAGAATGCCAACTTACTTTGGTCAGTAGGAAGTTATTGTTGCCATATTTTAATGTGTAGCTATTTCCCCTTAAATGACATATCTTCCCATAGCCTCCTCATGATGCAGACTTGAAAGATTCTATTTCCAGGAGAATACTTAACGTACTTAATTTTCTAATTCCCGCCATTTTTGGAGCTACCACGTTATCACAGTCAGCGCCAAGGCTCGGGACTGTCTAGCACGCAGACAATACTACCTGGACTTGACTGAGGGCTTGCTTACCCTCAAGTATTAACCTCGGGCCTCTGAGTGTTAATTTAAATTTTTTTAGATAACTACAGCAGGGCTACTTAATTTGACAACTAATTTAGTATTTACATTTTAACATAACTGATCTAATTTTTTTTCCTAACGTATCATTCATTGTGTGAAGTCTACATATTTGAAGCTCTTCAAATGCTTTTTCATTCAGCATTCTTCCTGTGGTTCTATTTTGACCACAGTTTTCAAAAAGAGAGAAAACCGACTGGGAGTAAATATTCTGATTGCATCCTGCCACCGTACCTGGATAGCGCTGGTGATATGGAAGTTTAAGAGAACGTAAACCAGCACACACACACACACACACACACACACACATGTATACACACACAGATACACATACACCGTGTTTTATACATATATTATATATACCACATATAATATATAATTATATTTATTTGTAATATGTAAAATTACACTTATGCTCCCATTTTTTGAAATTAGTGCATACATTCTGTACCTTTGACAAAGCCATCTGTAAAGGAAAGTACTATTATTAGTGCTCCTTGTAATCTATTTAATAGTGACTCTGGCAGAGGAGAGAGCAATTGAAAATGAGGCGACATCAGAAGACGCCAACAATCTTGAGACTTGGCGTTTCACTTCGAATAATTTAAAAGAATTAGGGGTTATCAGATGGTCATTTGGTTATAAACCACTACTTCCAGTTATAGTTATATATTCTGTAGATTTATATTCAATAATATAATCATATAAATTGGTAAGATTATTTTAGGAATAAAGCATGACATATATTATTCTGAACAATGAATTAAATATGACAGAGAATTTGGCCATGTGTCCAACTCTTGGACTCTGATGGGCCATTTTACAATTTAATTTGCTGCTACAGGATTTCATATATTTTGTAACTTCGGTTTTCTTTGGACATTAAGTTTATACATTATGGTAGCTGTTTTGTAAATCGATTGTAGTTGCACATGTTTTATCTGCTATATGAAAAGTAGATGCTTATATATATCTGTCTTTCCCATTTCAGTGTGAGTTTTTAAATGCAGACTGTATTATTATGGAGTTTCCAGGCTTAAGCACAATGACTTATATAAGTTAGGCTATTTAATAAATATTTTAAAATTAATATTAGGCCTTTAACAAGGTGATATTAGCAAAACTGAGCATACAATAAATGTTTTTCAGTCCTTTTATATGTGACATTTGCCAAGTGTCCCAAATTAGAATTTTTAAGTGCCTATAAAAGTCCCTTATTCCTCAAATATGTGAGAGACAGGAAAAAAGGCACTATTTTCTTCACTAATCATAAATAAACATTTAATAAATAATTATTAATGCTTTAGATATAACTTAAATAAGCAAAATAATCTTTAACGTTATGATGCCCAGTTCCTTCTATTATTTCTTCTGTCATTTGAACAAGTTTCTAATCTTTCAACTTCTTGATTGCTTTCCTTAAAATAATATTTAATTTGACAGTAGTCCTCTAATTCGTTGCCTAGTGTGCAGATTACACTCCGGATTTGTTCTAGACCCTTGCTAATGTCAAAGGCCAGCAACATCAGCATAATCTGGGAGTCTGACCTACGGGCTCTCAGACTTCACCCGGACTTACTGAACCTCTGATCTACCAAGATTCCCAGTGACTCCTAAGTACTTTTTAGTTTGAGAAGCAGCAAACCATGGCCTGCAGAGGTTGTTTACTAACCTTGAGGTAGCTACATTTTTTTCTGACAATGTAGTGTAAAACTGAATCAGTTTTTAGTTTAGTTACTGAATCACACAGCTTGTATTGTGGTTATGATTAACTATTAATTCCAGAGATTTTGTTTCCTTTTTGCCAAATGATTTGCTTTAACTTTCAGTCTCTCCCATACAATGAAAATAATGAGGACGATTATAATAGTGATTAATACTTCTTGAGTGTTTACCTAGTATTACGTACTATGCTAAACACCTTGTGCCTTGCTTAATCTTTCCAAATTTCCATTCCACAAAGAGGAAACTGAGTCTAAGAAAATAAATAATTAGCCAAAGTCACAACAGTATTAGTGATAGTTCATTGATTTGATCCCAATTTTATCTAACTTCAGAGTTTACTTTCTTAAATCCTGAATATACTTCTTCCTTACACACACAGATACACACACACACTCACACACATAAACACACACACACTTTCTCTCCCTATATATAAGAGTGGACATTTTTTCCTTATTACACTTTATATTTCTTATTTGGCCTTTCATTTTCATTTTCAAAGAGCATTACAAATACTGTTGCTGCCATTCTATATGACAGCCTACTAGCTTTGTGCTGTCAATATATTTGTTTAACTCATATTTTACATCCTAGAAGTAAATGAAGAAATATTAAACTTAACAGCCAAGGACAGAGACCATCTGGCTGATGCTCATGTACATCAAACAACAATCTTATGGAATGCTTTTTCTTCTGGAAAACTCCACAATCTCCTATTACTCAGCCATACATTTATGATATATCAAGATTAAGGCTTAGAGATATGCTGCAGAGAAGAGACAGAAAAATGGAGAGAATCTGAATTTAGCAAGAGGTTGCAGGAAAGCTGGGAAGGGACCAGAAGCAAGGCTTGTAATGGACAGAGGGTCTGAGGTAGGCACCAGGGACGATTGACACGATCCGGAGAAATACCCAAAGACTGTGGCAAACTCTGGTTAATGCAGAAATGGGATGGTGCCTGATGTTTGACAAGGAAAATGGAGTGTATTCGTTGATAGGGAAAATGCAGGAAATTATAAGGTCTGGTATCCTATCCTCAAATCCAGAGCCCGGGAAAGGATGTGTCTACCGTACGACAAAGCATCAGTTGTAAGAAATAAGATGTATAATAGTTATGGGGGAGAACAAAACTGAGGCAGCATCCCTGATGTAAAGCATGACTAAGACAATAGGGAACGTGCTACCATCTGAGAACTACTATAGATTGGAGAGACGTTAAAGGCAGAGTTCTGGCCCAAGGGCAATGCAGGTAACAAGTAACCAGGTTGGCTTCAAGGAAACTAGAAAGACAAACAGGAGTGCCACAACCTTACCTGACTTGTGAATTAGGTAGGAGGTTGTCCTAAGTCCCACCAAATGATCACCATTGGAATTTATCTCTGAAGAATGGAGAAAACAGAGAACAAAAGTTAACCATAGGCTGGAATTGCTCCTTGTTATACACAAGCACCTAATTGGAAGTGTGTAAACTTTGACCAGAGCATTCATTTATCTTCTGGTTTAGCATATTTATTTAAAAAGGAAATAAAATTAACATGAAATAATTTTATACATAATATTTTATGGTTTCTTTTAACTTTAGTTATCTGTTAATTTCTTAAAGCTTTATTAGGAATTCAAGAAGAGTCATATATTTAAACTCTTTTGTTGTAATTTTTGACCATGAATATTTGTTCATTTCTGCTTTTTGGATAACTCTCTTGTTATTTGTTTTATTTTGGGAGGAGAGGGTTTTTTGTTGTTTGTTTTGTTTTTTACTTAATTTAGATACTAATAAGGTTCATTCTAATGCCTTAGTATTATTTGGGTGTACTTTTTAACCTTCATTCTACTTCCAGTCATATTAGTCCTGCCCTTGCCATGTTGAGTAACGTTTTCCTCTATGAAAAAGAAAATAAAATAGGATTAGAGTAGTTTGCTTCTACCTATTGCTGCTAACACTGTCATTACATGAAAACCTATGGTTTAAAAGGGAACTGAAGTTTGAGCAGCTTAAGAACATTGAAGTTTATTTCTTGCTCGTGTCCAGAACAGGGCTGTCTCTTCCCTAGACAGTCATGCAGGTTGTCTTGCCAATGCAAACTCTGCCATCCTCAACAGATGGCTTCGTGGGCATCCTGGTGTTGGCATCCATCTAACAGACAGGGAAACAGAGAGTACAGAGAATTACCTGGCAAGTATTTATGGATCAGTCCTGGGGTATATGCAACATACCTAGAAACAAATATGGCTGGGCAATATAGTCCTTGGATGGAAACTGTTTCCCTGCAAAAAAAAAAGTTTTCAACAAACATTGATGGATAGCAGTCCATTTCTGTCAAACGTCATCTCTCTGGCCATTTGCTTCTACATGCAGAAACCATGACTGTTTCCCCAAAAGACAAAATTCAACATTTCATAAAAATTTTGCATCTCAATTTGTGTATTATAGGTGATGCACAGTGTCTCCATCCAGTCCACATGGTACAGCAATCTATGAACTAAAAATACAAATTATAATACAACACACCTTTCCCCCCACCCACACATACACACAAACACTGACAGTGGAGCAGGGACAAGACAGCCATGAGAGAACCTGCAGTCACTTTCTTCATCTGTAAAACGGGTGATAGTAATTCTCCCCTCACACATTGTTGTGAGGATTAGATGAAATTTGCATATCCAGAGCACTCAAAACACTGCCCAGCACACTGAAATTTCCGTATAGTTGTTAGCAATATTGACCATGGTGAACAAATAACAGCAATCAGAAATACTGAATAAGTATCAAGCAGAAACCATTTGCTTACCTGTAGGAAGTTTATTACTACTTTCCAGGAGCACTTTATAGCACTGGCAAGAGAAGCTTAAAATATAAAAAGCAAAATCAGAAATATTTTCACATGGTAATTTACAGACAAAAATTGTGACCTCAGAAAAAGGGAAGAATTTCTAAATAAGACACAGCAAACAAAACGGAACTTTAGATAACCGGGCTACATTAAAATGAGGAACTTCCGTTCACCAAAATACACAATAAATATAAAGGAAATTATAAAATGAAAGAGATCTGCAACTCCAAAAGATGAGAGTAGCAGAAGCTTTGCTGCCTGCTCTATATGCCCTTGATCCACCAGAGTTTCCCAGCAGCTGGAGAGAATTCTTGTGCAGCTGATAGCTTCCCACCTCTGCAGCAGGTTTCTCTACCTCTGCACTTAAGGACTAGCTCTGGCAATGCCAGGGTCTCAAGCACAAGCCCAACCTGGAAGTTCTGTGAGGAAGTTGACAGCCCCGGGTCAACTTTTGACCACCAGGGATGGGAGTCAGTAGACAAGTGCCTCAGCCACTCTGTTTTTCCGTGGCATGATTCTGAGACGTGTCACAAAGGGTATCTCCGAGGTCCTCTGCAGGCTTGAACACCAGTTACTACAGTGATCACTCACCCATTAGCACACGTTTATTGGCTCACAGCTCTTCCCTGTTTCCAATCCCTCTCTCCCCTGTCCTTCCTTGAGCTTCCTGGGACCATTACTCAAGTAAATGGGCTAATCTCCACTTCTTGTATCAGGGTCTGCTCTTCAGATAAACCAGGATTAGACTGTTGGTGGTAGGAGCAATTTAGAAAATGGTCATTCAGACAGATGTTATGGAATTAGATCTGGATTCTGGAATTGAAAGTCACTCATCAGACAATGCAGATTCTGGGTCTGAAGGTCTGCGGTGGGAACCGGCATTCTGCCTTCGCCACAGGTGTCTGCAGGATGCTGATGCTGCTTGTCTGTGGATCACACCTTGACCAGCAAGGTGACAGGTTATGAATATTCACCCTTTCAGCATAACCTAGATTCTATGCTGGTATAACTCCATCAATGTGATCTTGGCTTAATTGCATAGTAAATCTGGTACTACACTAACAAACACAAAGTATTTAATAGTTTAACTGAAAGTCTATGAAAAAGTCCTCAGATATCTACATTGAATGCCAGGTCTTAGTATCACCCTCTGCCTAATAGGACTGCGTTCTCTTTCTCTGATTTCTTGTCTTCATTTGGATTATTTTTTTAATTTAATTTTTCACATTTGTAGTTTATTAATTATACATTTTACATTTTGATTTCTTTATTGTTACCCTATAAATTAAACATCTATCCCTGACTTTCAAAGCCTAATTTAAATTATTTTATCTTTTCCCTGATAATACTTTAGAACTCTTTAAATCAATTTGCATCTCTTTTCTAAATTAAACTAATTAACACAGTTAAATATATTAAACTAATTAAGTTAAATAACTTACAATAACTTTTCATCTATTTTAATGCCATAAATATTTTAAACTCTTTAGGATATTATTGTTTCATTTAGTCAATATCTATTTAGATTTTCACACATTATCATTTTTTTGTTTTTCATTCCTTTGAGAATATCTGAATCATTTGCCTTCCCTCAAAAGAATACTCCTTAATATTTCTTTTAATAAAGACATGATAATGAATTTACTCAGTTTTACCTTCAAATATTTTTATTTTATTTCATTTTGAAGATCACCCCTTTTTCTTTGGGTTCATCTTTATCCTACGGAGAAGTCAGCTGTCAGTTTTGTTTCTGCTCCTTAGAAGATAATATCTTGGTTTTCTCTAGCAGCTTTTAAATCCTTTGCTTTGTCTTTGGATTTTAGCAATTTTACCTTGATGACACTATTTATAATTTGTTTTTTATGTTGATCATGTCTGAGTTTTGTCATGATCATTGAAATTGTGACTTAAAATCTATTGTCAGAAAATATTTACTAGATCTGTTATCTAGACAATAGTTCTTTTCAAATATTGGATGGGTCTCATCTTCTATCTTTTTGTTTTTCCCTTCTGCAGCTCTAACAAGAGAAGACGTATGTATTTGGCTTCCTATCCATATGGCTTTTTTTGTTGTTGTTACCCCGTGCTCTAAAGATGTCACAATCTCTTTTGTGTATGTTTTCTGCCTTGGCTTCTCCTACCTTCAATGTGAAATATTTTCATTTTACCTCTTCTCCTTCTCAGCTGCATCTAAGGTCTCCTCTGCTGCTTCTCTCCTCATCTGTGTCTAATTCCTGTCAAACCCACCTGCTGAATTGTTCATTTCAAATGTATGTTTTTATTCAATACTTATATTTAATTATTTTACATATTTTCAACTTCTCTGCACATTTCTCAATCTTGCATTTTAATTTTTTGATATATTATGGAAAATTATTTTTAAAATAGTATTTCTATTGACACCATAGGGGAATCTCATGACTTCAAACTGATTTATGTTAATACCTTGACCAATTTTCTAGTTCTTACTGGAAAAGCTAGGCCAAATTACTTATCTCATCATTACTCAAAATGAAACCCCCATAATCTTTCATATTATTTTGAATATATGTTGTCAATTATTTTATTCCTAAAATATATCCTTAATTTTTATAGCTAATGTAAGGAGATAGTCTCTGAAAATATTTATTATAGCAATTATGTTACTATGTGGCATGAGCTACTTGATTTATTGGAAAACAGTTCTAAAGAGTGACAGTTTCATGCCCATCATATTTAGTGTACAGGAAAATGACATTAAGATTAAAAAAGGGAGTATTTGGATAATTGAAAAATTTTAATTAATACATTTCTAGTTTGAAAAATAGCAACAGCATCTTTTAGTGTAGAGTGTATTCTGTATGAAACTCTGCTCTATACATTTGATAATATTGATCTTTACCATAAGAGATGGAGGTGGTGTAATTGGATTTCTGCAAAAAATAAAGGTAATTACCGTTTATGTACTTATCTCATATGTTCAGTCACATATTCTCTTTTCACTTCTTTGCTGATGTTTCCCACATTAGTATATTCAATCCCATATTTAAATCTTCAACCAGCTCCTGGATTTTCCCACTACAGCTTTGATAGTTTCTGTTTCCTATCCAGTTTATTAACTAAAATTCATCTCCTTTAGCATTCTTTATTAAGGCTAAATCATTTTATCTTCCCTGTGAGAAATCAAATCAGTTTATGAAAACCAGAAGTATAATAATAACTCAGAATTTATTACTTATCAGCCAATTATCCTCTAGATTAGAAATTACAATTGAGGTTGGTTAAAAACAAGAGTATAAATAGTATTTAAATTGAAGAATTGAGAGGATCCCTGGAGGATAAATGGGCCAAATGACTTATGTACTAGTCAGCTTCTTCCTCGTTTTGCTTCTTGGTTTCTGCCAATAATCTGATATTTTTATTATCCACAAAACAATTTTTCTAGGATAATATTTCTCTTAATATGTAATTGCCTTGGAATATAAGGCAAATAAAAAAAAGAAACAAAAATGCTTAGAAAAATGTTTTCCAATATTCCAGGTTTTAAAATAATTAAAATTTGATCAATTTAATAAAATAATGAAAATGAAATGTCTCACAATGAAGAGTATGAACATGGTAAGGGATAGATCAAATAGCTCCCTTGATAAATCATGTGCATGGTCAGTAAAAATAAAATTTGTTCCTAAAGGTCTTCTCTCAGTACACTCATGGTGGCATTTACTTTGCATCATTAGACTTTGGGTTAAACAAGTTTTTCAAAATTGCTAAAGAAAGATGTGTGTGTGTTGTGTGTGTGTATATATATATATGTACACATATATATATATATACACATACACACACACACACACATATATATGCAGTTACATTATTTAAATATCTTTAAAAAAAACAATGGAATATGTATGCCTATATAGTAGCAGAGATAATCATTATTCTGTGGGGGGTAGAGCACAATGTACCCAGTTGGAAACATTTCCCAGCTTCCCTTGCAGACAGTCTGTCCAATGAGAGTTATGCAAAAATAGTTAAATAACTATTCTGGTGATCATTCGTAAACTAATTGAGCTATGTAAGAATCAATTGGGGGATACCATTTGTTTTTTCCCCCCTTCCTCTTCCTTACTGGCTCAAATGCTAAGCAGAAGGGTAGTGGCCCCATATTCACCGTGAAGTTGTGTAGAAGGACAACACCCAGGGTCGGGGGATGCATTGGGAAACTAGAGAAATTCTAGCTGGAGACCCAGGTCTCTGATATCATAGCATTGCTATACTTGTCTGAATTGCTTGTCCCTGAACATCTCACTGTATGAAAAGAAATGGAATAAACTTCCATTCTGTTAAAGTCGTTTTTCATTTCTGTTTCCAGAAGTTGAATGCTGTTAAAACGATGATCCAAATAAATTTCAATATATTGTGTGCACATTATGTTTGCATAGCCACATATTAGCCTGTTAGCTTGCTTGTGAATGGATAGGTTATAAGACTGAACCAATTTTTTTTTAATTTTTGTTTTTGTTTTTTGAGGACAGGAAGACAGAGGTTTCAGATGTATAAGGTTTATTTCTAATGAATATTCTTTTTCACCCTGGAAAATAAATGTATTTTAACTAAACTTTGTGAACAAATGTAGCAAGAAATGGCATATAAAATATATCAATTAAATATAAATGACAAAATCCCTATGACGACTATATAAATAGACACATTACATAAAATATTATATAATACACAGAATAGTTTGGTAAAATTATGTACATATATATATGTATATATGTAAATATACCATGGTTTTAAGTTTCCTGGCAACCAGGGCAAAAAAAGAGATAGTTTATGACTGAGTTATGGGAAAGAGAATCATAATAAGTTATTTAGGGAAGAAATTTTTTCTCCTGACTTTAACTCTGAAGAGGAGGGATAATGTGGTGCTTTTCTTTAGTCACACAATAATAAAATGGAAAAAAATTCTTGATATGCTTTAACTGTAAAGCCAGAAACTGACTTCATTTGCTTATTTTATGCATTAATCTCCCCAAAATTGCTATCAGTAAACTCATTGAAACTGCTCAAATGTTCAAAACCTTTACTAGTCTTTCAATGTAATAAGTTATGCTATATTGAAATCTGCCACTTAACTGTTAATACATCACATCATCAGTTATAATCTTGATTTTTTTAAAGAGGCTATTAATATGCATATTAATGTATTTGTCATAGATCACATAAAGTCTGATATGGCATTTAGGTTCATAATACTTTCTGATGGAATATTTGATTTCAAAAAGTAGAAATTAAATCAAATAATTTAGATAATACTGAAAATATATAAAAATTAGTTCTAACCTATTATGATGAGCTTGATCCTGTGACACTACATTCCAATGGATGACATTATGGGGCTGAATCAAATATTAATCAAACTAAAAATATGACTTTTATAATATCCTTCCTTTCAATAAAGTTTCATGTTAGTGCCTAAATTTTGAATGCTATTGTGAAATATCTCTACAATGAGAACTACAAATGACTGAGGAAGAAGTTATGCAATTGCGTGTAGATGGTTTTCAAGCCTAAATTGCTATCTTCCATGCAATGGAACAGGAAACGTGACATGAAATGCACAACTTGCTTGGAGATCTCTTATAACCTTCTAGACCAGAGCACGTGCCGCGTGGTGAGAAGGAGCTGCAGAGCTCAGTGGATGGTTTCAGACCTTTCACATTTGATAAACCAATCCTTTGTGTTATTTTAGTATATAATTGATGATACTGTTGAAGCAATATTACATTTATAGGTGTGATATTGTAATAACATTGTATATAATGTCCCTCATTCTTTTAACCTTCTCTATAACTGTGGCCATCTAATCTTTCTCATTCCACATCATATTAATCTTTTTTCTTTTATTGATTCTTAGCTTCCCCAAGGAGTTTATCTATTTTAATAGCCTTTTCAAGGAAGTAGTTTTTATAGTAATTTTTCATTTCAAAAATACTATATAGGAAGATATATGTAATATGTACATGGAAAGTTATTTTGCATATGATATACGTAATTCTGGAGTTGTAACAGTTTTTTGTGTGTGTGTTGTTTTTCTTTTCCAATTTCTTATTGTTCTCTCAATTGTTTTACTTTTTATAATTTCATACTGTTTTCTAGCTAGTTTGTCATTTCTGTCATGTTTTGTTTTTCTTTCTCTAGGACTGACTTACCAAGAAATGGGTTTCTAATTTTCCATAATCAAGGTATTTGGGAAACTTGTTTTATTATTTCTAGTTTTATTGAATTATGGTTTGAAAGTCTATGATTTTCAAAGCTTAAGATGTTATTTAGGAAATCATGCATGATCAGTGCTCCCTAAGGAGGTGTGCACATACACGCACACACAATAATATATAGTATACTATATTCTTTTTAAGAATTTTTTTAGAAAAAAATTATTTCCTGGAAATGTCTTAGGGTGTCTATACTGGAATCTTTATATATACTCCTGAAGTTTTATTCTTCTGTCTTTGTTTATCTACGATGTCATTTATCACCTTCTTCCATTCTCTGTCATTGTGAGCCTTTTTGTGAGATTTCTACTCCTTGATGTTATATTTTTCCTTGTCTGCTCTTTGAGGTTCATTGTCCGTGGTGGTATCTGCCTCTAAGGGCAGATAGCGGAGTCAGGAGACAGCAGGTTCACTATCTAGGCAACAAAAGCAGCCAGTTCCTCCCAGTCTCCAGGGGGATCCTGGGCTCAGGAGCAGAGAAGACTCATCCTCATCATACTTGCTCATTGCCTTTTCTTCCTCTTGGGCAGGGGAGTCCAGACAATATTCCGAAGGAAAACAAGCATTTCCCCTCCCTTGATGATACACAGATATTTTCTGTCCCAGCTCTTCTCTGGCATCAGTCTGGGGTTCTGTAGTGCCTGTATCTGCCCACTTCTCTGGCGCAGAATGGTGAAATTTCTGAGCAGGGACTGGAAGGAAATTCTTAGCCCTGGGACTTTTTTTTCATTCCTCTATTCCATGAGAATGCAGACATAGTGGTAACCTATCTACTATACAGAGGAGGGTTTCTCCCTGGGAGATGGAAGAGAAATTAGATGGACTGGGTCCATGAATGACATTATGGAGAAGAACTTCACCACTGCCCTGAAATGGGTAGATAGCGACCTTGTAGAGAAATAAACAATCTTTTCAGTCTATTCTGTTTTGGGGTCCTTTTGCTAAATACATATACACACACATATATATGTATATTCATATACATGTATTATCTTAGTGACTAATATACTACAAGACAATACCTTTCTCACACTTCTGACAACAGTTATCAAATGTTTTGATCTTTGCTAACTACTGTGTAAAATGGCATCTTATTGTCCTTTTCATTTTCTCTCTTTTTAGGAATGAGATTAATAATACTCTATGCTGATTAAAATCACTTCTGACTTCAAGGAACTCTGGCATTTCCTTTGCTCTTTTTTCCACTGCTTTATTTAATTTTTGTTGTTGTTATTTATATCTTCAGGAACACAAAAGCTTACAGTGTCATATTTGTCATGAGAGATTTCCCATATTTTCTTCATGTTTCATATATTTATGGTAATTTTTTTGCCATGAAGAAAATTGTGATGTTTTAGGTAATGACCTTTACTGGTCTTTTAAAAATGATTCATGATTTCTGTTTCATGCTTACTATAATTGATATTTTCTGCTAGTACTTTGTGATATATCTTGATTCACTTGCATAATTGATCCTTCTGGAATTTATTTTGGTAAAAGTTGCAAACTTGTGATTCATCATTATTTTGATCTAAATGTCTGCCTGGTTATCACAACATTTATTGGATAATTCATCTTTTCCCCACAGATTAAATGACAATTTTACAGTGTTAATATTGAAATTTGATATTCAAATAAATGCGATGTTGCAGACCAGACATCAGAATTTAATATGATTTGCACTAATAGTATAGAAGCCCAGTTTAGATCTGTTCTCCCAGGTAAACATTTTTATTATTAGTTCAGACTTTATTGGGAGTAGGTAATAGAATGTTACTGAGGGAGATTAATAGAGAGCAACCAATGACAATGTTAAATACCTAGACCTGATAAAAGATTATTAGAGAAGATATTTTGTGTTCTCACTTACATCCTCACTTTTAGAAAATATTTATGAAATATCCACAAAATTCTTTGAAATTTTATTTTACTAACAGAAATCTAGATGATTATATATTGAGTCTTAATTCCACAGTTCGAGTTCACTGTGAATTGTTTTTCACTTGTATTACATCTAAGGGTAGTTTTGATTTGAAATATATTTTGCAAAATCATGATTGAGACAGTGTTTACATGTTGACGTGTATCAATTTCCCCCATATGCCTCATAGACGAGTGGCTCATATGCAGTAATACGCCTACGAGCCTTCATAAATTTCTGGAAATTGTATGGACTATTCTTGTGTGAATCTACTTTATTCAGCACCATCAATGGAGCGTGATTGCTACTTGCTTAGGAATGAAAGAATGTAACATCACATTCAAATTATTCTCTTTCAGACAAATAAGGGTTCTCAAGCCATGTGAAACTGAGAAAAAACATTGTTCATCAAGCTTGTTACATTGGCAACATCTGCCAATTAAAACACTATTTAAACTTTATTGAAGGCTCTGTCAAAGAGAAGGGTGTATAAAAGTTTCTGTAAAGGAAATATAATCGGTGAATCAAAGTGTGAGTAAGGAGGCTGTGGTGGGCAGGGGCACAGTCCGTGAGGGTCTGAGGTGACATTTCGGAAAGCCAGACTGTGTTTTTGAAGGGAGGGGATGATTTAGGCTAAGGTCACATCTACACAGTAATCAGGATTTGTTCAAGCAAAATGATTTGCAAGGGCTTCCTAATATTTTTAGATAATAATACATAAGACATCGTAATCTTGCCCATAAAACTGGTGGCTTCAGGCACTGAGTAAAATATCCTGGGTCACGAGGCACATATTCCTGGTCCCTGAGCTTGGTGGCCTAAACTGTCCCCCCGTATTCTGTGACAGGACTCATGGTGAGGCACAAACCTGTGAACGATGGCCCCAGAGGTCTCTCTCGTACTCCCACATTCCCCGCATTCTAATTGTTTTGAGGAAAAGATACTAATGACAATCTTGAAAACAAAAATCTTGAAAAACAAAAAATCCCAAACACCAAGGAGGAGGAGAACTTAAGCGCCAAATTCTATATAACCCATATTAAGAAGAAATGAAAGTTTAATCTTCTGTTTTTATTTTCTGGACAAAAATCTGAAAGCTCATGCCTTTATTTTCTTCTGATTTTTTACTTTAAAATGATTTTAATTTTTTTTCAACTTCGAGGTCTATGTCTAAATCCCTGATTTTTTTTTTTTTTTTGGTCTTCTTTCTTAAATTAATTAACTGTGTGATAGGTTTTGGCTACTTTTTCAAGAACTAGCATGAATGTGTTTCTGAATAAGTCAATGATTTACCTGTAGCCTGGTGTCACCATGGGGCAGACTCACATAACCCTCTCCTGGGAGTCCTTGGGCACTGCCTTACTGCTCTCTTACATGCTTCCTTTCTTGCTTTTGGTGTTCTTTGTCCTGTTGGAGAGATTGTAAAAGCAAATTGACGTCTCACTCTTTTCTCTGCAGTTTCTCCTCGTCATTTCTTTTTATACGATCCGTGTATTGTTGACTTTCTGTTTTCATTATTCTAAATACAGATTTACCGTAGAAAACTAAAGAACTGCCTTCCCCTCTATTCTCGCATGGTTTCATGTACTCTTATTCTATATTTTTGAATGTTGGACATTAATGAAGAGGAAAGGATGATGTAGAAACAAGGGTATATGCCTTAGCTTGTTGTTGTGCAGTGCTTCAAATAGAAAGAAAAATGGGCTACAGCACCAAATTCTAATTAAGAAGAGATTCTTAACTTTTCATCATATAAGAATGATAGAACTTTTATGATAATGTAGAATTTTTGGAATCATTGATGTTCAAAATAGAGAAAATTAGTCAGCATCATACCTGTTTCCAATAAAATATTATATATTGAAGGAATGTGTATGATGATTAACAGCAAGTTATTATGAAAACAGCAAGAAGACTCATCTATTCATTCATTCACTCAATAAATATTTATTGAGCAGCTACTACATTCACATAACTCCTCTAAGTGCTGGGAAAATAGCAGTGAATAAACACGCAGAGTCCTTGCCTTGTAGAGCTTAGGCATTTAGTAATAAAAATTTAAAAGTTGAGATACTGGTAAGTGTTATAAAGAAAGATAAAGAAGAAAATGGTATGGAAAGAAAAGGCAGGTTAAATGTTAGAGTTACAGGAAGGCTTTTATGATGCAGCACTTTTTATTCAGATTTCTAAAAGACATCAGGCTGATTTGGGAACAGCTCTCTCTCCGTGACAAGAGAGATATCCCAACTCCTGAATGTCTTGTCTCTGAAAAATTCGTCTGTTTGTTCTGAAAATGAGATGTTTTCTCTTAAACTAAACAGAACAAATAGCTGTTAGGCTCCTAGGTTAACTCACAAATCCTAGATAGTTGCTAATTTAACTGAGTGTTCTTTCCAGCGAGCACGTCAGAAAAGCAGTGACTATTAAATACTTACAACACATGCAATATTCATCCCCAAACACGTCATATGTCACAGCGTCTGAGAAGAGGCAGCCCCGTTCAAGGCAACTGAAAAACTCATTCACACTAAAACGTAAACCTAAGTCATGTTCCTGAGTTGATGAAGAGAACAAGGGAAGAACCTGCCCACTCTGCCACCCCCAAGTTGGATAGACACACTTTTACTCTTGTGGCCCTTTATGGGGCATTCCATGCTGTTTTTCAGGAAATGCACTTGGCAGATTCGAAAAGACTCACTACAAACAACTTTAGGACATACCACCCTCTCAGAACGAGAGGGTTGGTGGCATTCTTTGAAAAGGAGACATCATAAGTAGCTTTCTTTCATGGACTGTCATGCACACGTACATCCAACTCTGCTAACAGAGTGTCTGCTGTCCTAAGACTTGCAGTAGTTTCCATTCTCATCATCTCATTCCATGGCACTTCTAGTTTTGGTGATCTAGAAGCAATTAGTGCATTCTGAGAAGTGTTTTGCCACCACCCTCTCTACAAGAATGTTGTCTCATTGAGTACTGTCTCCAATGTACAGAGGTCAAAACTAAACCTGAGAGGAGATTAGCAAATAGGCAGATGTCATATGCATAGCGTTTGCCAGAGCTGGCACTAAAGCCCAAGCCTTGATCTCTCCAAAGAGCACAGACAGATCTCTGTGTCAGTGGCTCCCAAATTTTGTTACACCTCAGAATCACCTGAGGGACTTACCAAACACACAGACTGCTGAGACCCACCCCAGAGACTCTGAATTGGCAGGTTTGAGCTGGGGCCCAAGAATTTGAGGCTCCAGTAAGTTCCAGGTGATTCCCATGCTGTTGGTCCAGGGAACTTACTTTGAGAACACGATGTGTTCCATGCTGGGCCAGATGCCCACTTTTGCTTTTAGAAAGTTTGAAAGTTGGAATTTGAAGTTATCACCTTCATTTTTTTTTTTTTTAACCTAGGGTTACCTGGTATTTGTGAAAAAAAAAAAAATAGCAGTGGCTCTGGAAACCATTTTCACCCTCTGGGGATTCTGCCATGAGGTGCAGTTGAAGGGACAAGCGTAAACTAAGTTTTTCACTGCGGGAAAGCAACAATGACGTCTTCTGGAATTATGATATGAAGGGAGTTAGCTCTGTCATACCAAATATCAGGGGTAACAATGGCTCGTAGAGGCCACTAAACTCTAATGAGCAAACAGTTTCAGTTACTCAGCATCACGAGGTCATATTTGGGTAGCTCTTTCCACATGACCTGTTTCAGTCCAGTGGATTCGGAACACCACTCTGGCAGCTTGCCAGGCCATAGACATTATAAAGCTCTTAATCATCTTAGAAGATATGCCACAAGTACTTTTTATAAGTGACTTACAACTGTTGAAATTAAGTAAAAGTGAAAAGGAGAACAAGTCTCTTGGGTCTTTTTTTCCAAAACATCATTTGCTGATGAGTCCTATCTGCAGACATGCCTTATTCCTAAGAAGCTGGAGGATGCATCGAGACATGCGCGCATGCCCTGCAGAGACCTAGGCATCCCACACACTTTCTAATTTAACCACTAGGAGTTAATTCCTCACACCCTTAACTTAAGAACTTAGCTAGTAACGCTTGAGAAATGGATTTTTCCTTGTACCCTCTGGATGGTTAGTTATGACCTTTTTTGGACAGGGACACATTTTTGGTTATCTCATTTCCTTCAGGGTGACAGGAAAGAGGAAGGAAGAATAAATACACTTTCTAAATTTGGGGGGGAAAGCAAGGCTTTTTATGGAGTGCTAGAGCATCATCCTGCCCACAGCCATGGCTCCTAAGATGTGAAAAAGCTCCTGTCTTTGCAACTGTTTAGAATTGTGGTTTTCAAATCATTTTGCTAATTTCTTTGGAAATCTATGTATTTCCTCTCACATTTAAGTTGGCATCTCATGTTTTCCATCACAAGTTAAAATAGTTGTAAAAGATGAATTTTACAATGTTGTAAAAATTAACATGATGAACCAAAATTGTTTTATCTTACTTATAAATATGCCATATATTATAATGCCAATGCCATTCAATACCCACCAAAGTCCTTAGGAAATATGCAGAAAAAAATCCCAGTGGAGTCACACAGGATGCACTTAATTCCTGAGTGACACACTGAGGGTTCGCACTTATGAAATGTCTATCTCTCATGTCTCGTTAGAGACTCAGCGCCCAGGGTTTATAGTGGGTGCTGGTTGCATAGGCACCCCTGTGCCTAGCACATGCCCAAATTCCAGACTCTCAGAAGGAAAGCATCTCAGCACAATCCATATTGTTTGCATAAATGGCTCAGGTACAGTGAGCTACACTTTCCAAAGAGTGGTGGGAACCACCTGAAATCCAGGTTCGCAGACACCATTCAAGGGCCGACCTTGGGAGCAAGGCTTCCTAAGGGGAGTAGCCTCAGCCCTGCTCTGTGGACTTTTTTTCTGCATAGTCTCTTTCATTCTGTGGTCTTATTTCACTTTTGATTTAAGGTCAGTTCACATGGGATACTCATATTCAGTTACCACAAATACATCAATTAACATAGTGGTGGAGAAACAATAGTAATTTCCTCATATTATTTTAATAAGCTTCTTTATGTAGTACCTAAGGGAACAGAGATTTTTTTTTTAGGTAATTAGAAAAATATGCCATGAAGATTTTTCTTCATACATCGCTGATCACTGAACTCTCAAAAGCAAATTCTTTTACTCAAAAGCAATTCAGTTACATTGATAATACTCTTCAGGTTTAAAAAATAATACCTTCTCTGTATACATTTGCAAGAACTATTTAAAGGGTCCAATTCAAATGGGATAGTTCTATTTAAGGGCTTTTGTATAAAAAAAGTAGTGATATTTATTATGGATTAGGGTAATGGCTAAATTTTTATCCAAGAAAATATTTTGAGCCTTCATAGAATAAATCAACTAGAACTGCTGCATAAATGAATTTTGAAAGTGCTGATTTATTTGTTATTTACTTATGTGACATATCATTATGGATCATTAGAAGTTCAAGATCTCAAATTATCCATATAACGTTTGCTGCAGGATCCTCTTATAAATGTCTCCTCAGATGAGGAGTTTATTTTTTGCCTTGACCTTTGAATTCAGGATATCTTTGATGATAATTATTTTCTTCATGCCATTGAAAATGAGGTGGTACTTAAAAATAATTCACTATTAATTTCTCCAGTATATTAAACTCTAGTACCAGTGAACTATTCTTTTGGTCCTAAACAAAACTCTAAATGTTGTTAAGAATGAAACACAATGAGCAGCCAGCATCAAGCTGACTAGGAAAGTACATATTTCAATTAGAATAATTAATGCTAGGTGCTGTAACAATCAAACCACAAAATCTCATTGCTTAAGTGCAACAGTGATTTATTTTCCGCTCATACGAAGTTCCACATGGGTCTGGCAACTTTCACAGGGATGTAGGTTATTTTAATCTTGGGGGTTGACCATCTGATCATCTCATCCGGAGACCTAGAAAGATACTGCCTGGAGAAGAAAGAGAAAGGGTGGAAGTACACCGGAGTTTTAATCCCAAAATGACAGCGTGACCATGCCCAGCCTACATGGCTGAAACCCAACGTCATGGCAGGCTGGGAAAATGCAAGGGAACAATTGGAATATTCGGTAACCATTGTCTTTCCTATCTATACCTGTTCCTAATTTCTCTTTTGTTCTTTATAAATGTTTAGCAAAAACTCCCTTTTCTCTTTTTCAAACCACTTATATTTTGTTATTTTAATTTAATATACACACAGTCAAGTAAAAAGACTATTAATTACCCGGTACCCTGAGGTAATTGTCAGGATGGAAGTTTTGGTAGCATACAGAAAAATAGAGGCAGCTGGGATGCCAGCAGAGAGGCAAGTTTACCCAGAGAAAATGTCAGGCAGACAAAACTTAACTCTAATATTACAGCTTGGACAGCGGTGCCATTTTACTGTGTACCCTGATTGTCCGCTTAGATGCTTTTTCTTTGAAACAAAATTTAATATTGAGTATAAATTTATAAGAAAATCATTTTTCTCTCAACTTTATTAAAGATATAAAATCAACATACAAAAATCGATATTGTTAGAGTGTCTACAGATTCAATGAAACCAAATAAAATAATCTGAAACATCATTGAAAAACTGAAACTATTTTAAAAATTACTTTTTGAGCTGTCCTCTTATGTGGAGTAGTTGCTCTGAGACATACATAGCTCCACCCTTGTCCAAAACTAATGTTAAATATTTTAAAATAAACAAGGATGGCCAACAGAAATATTTCTAAAATGAAGGGGAAATGTAATTAATTCTAACATATTCATATGCAGTTGATCAGATTTAGCTTTTATGATCTATAACTATTCATATATTGTTTGAATATCAGTTCAGTTTGTGTGAGTTAATGACCCAAAAAAATAGTACTATAAAAAAGAAACCATTGTTATCTACCTAAAATAAATGAACAAATACATGTTCACACTAAGATTTGTATTCAATTGTTCACAACAACATTATTCATAATACCCAAAACAAATGTTTGTTGAATAGACAAACAAACCATGCAATTGAATACCACCCAACAATATAAAGGAACCAACTACTGACACATAAAACAACATGGATGAAACTCAAAATCATTTTGTTACATGAAATAAGCCAGACACAACAGCATATGTATAAGGTATGTGTACGTACATCAGGCATGTCATATGATTCCATTTGTGTGAAATGCAAACTATTTAATAGTCTATAATAATAGAAAGCAAAACTGTGGTTGCGTATGCACGGAGGCAGAGGGCGGGGGAGATGTGAGGAATCTTTCAGGGGTGATGAAAATATTCTGCCTCTCCATCGCAGTGGTGCTTCGACACATGAACACATCTGTCAAGACTGAATTGAACACTACAGTAGTGGTTCTCTTCGCTTGGTCAGTGGCTCCTTCTATCTTGGGTACATGCCTCGCTTGCTGGCGAGACTCCAGACTGTTGCAAGAATGGGGGCTATTGACTTGCCTAACCTAGTGTTTAATCCAGCGCCCGACAACAAAAGGTTTGGATAATAGATGATCCTGAAAGTCGATGTTCAGGATAAACAAGGCAAAACCCCTTTCCTTCAGGGACTCACAGACTATTGGCAGAAATAGAACAGGGCACAACAAATTTAAGTGCTATCATTGAGCTCAAATTCCACTTCATTCTTGAAAGTTTCAATGTCAGTGGATTTTATAGAGAATTTGTTTCTTTCCTTTCAAAGTTTATAGCAGTTATGGATTATAGTACATATTTGCTCCTAATGAGGTACCACAAGTAATGCAGTATTCACATGTGCATGATGTATCCTCTACACAAATGTGAGCTCATGGTGAGCTTAGAGCTTCTTTGCAGTTCTTTGTATCTCTAAAGGAGTACTGTGTGTTTAGGTGATGTCCAGTATTTTTTTACTAATGTCTATGTGTTCTTCATAATAATAATAATAACTCATTTTACTAAAAGGCTCCTATATATTTGAAAGGCTAATATGCCAAAATGCATTGCAAATAGCATGATATATAAAAAGATACATGTGGCTTAAGGTCAGAGTGATTACACCGCCGTTAACCCTCCTGTCTAGATTTAAGACAACTATAAAAATCTCAAATAAGCCTGGTATTTGGATAAGCTTTTGTGGCATAATTACACTTTAGTAAATATTTTATGAAGTTTGAAGCAGGGGACCTATATTTAGGCATGGGTGTGTGACAAAAATATCGACATTCCTGCCTGCACTGATTTTGAAATGCAAATAAAAATTATCATTTTATAAATAAAATTTAACATGAATTATATATCATATCAATGAGTTTCCGAATTTTGGGGGGCAAATTATGGCACTCTGAGAACAAAATACTTAATAGCAACTTCTGATATTAGTTAATTTCAGTAATGGTGGTGATTCTTGTAGTTGTACCTATAAGAATTTCTGAAAGTTGCAAAAAGAGTATCTGAGTTTCTAGAAATAAAGCCTCCGTGAGCATGGTGATTCTTAAGCTACTGTCCCTCAGTTACAAACCCATCTTGATATACTTTGCTTTTGGATGCAAGAGCTGGCCTCTTCAAACCACCTTTGGCCAATAAAGAGTAGAGTCACTTCTTTCTTTGAGCTTAAGTGAGATCCTAGGCAAGTAAGGTTCTCCTTCAACATCTGTGTCCCAGCTCAAAGGGGTCCCGTCTTTCAAACTTCTAAACTCTAATAATCCCAAACTCTACCCTTTATTCTTCCAAACTTTTAAGAAGTAGATGCTTTCTGCATTACACATTATGACCTTTTAATGTCACCTTTTTACCTTGGCAGATCTCAGATACTGGTACCATTTCAGTGTCCTAACTGGACTCTCATTCATATGGCTAAATAGGCATCTTGTACATGAATGTAGGGTGTGTTACTTGGACTCTGCTGAATAGCTTTAGTGGTTGCCAAGAATGGTGGTTTAATGACGAGGGGCTCAGCATCAGGGTGAGACAAGGGTCCCAATCCCTTTTATTCCTACCACATGAACCTGGGGAAGTTATGTAACTTCTGGCCCTTCTCACAGTCTCAGTTCTCTTCACGTGTAAGAAATGTGTTTCATGATAACCAGATTGCAGAATTAGTACAACAACAAATGTGGATGCAACCTCTGGGCATACAATGCTTGGCAAATAGTAGGTTGTCCCATCATCCCTTCTGGAACTAGAAAGGATGACTTCCTGATTATTTATATGTTGTCTTTTGCTATTTCTACAAGCAGTTTATAATGTCTCTATGCTAAGATTCGGAATCATGTTTTAACTCAGGGAAAAGCCCACGCTTCTACCTGAATATCAGATGATTCACTTCTGTGTTGCACAGCCCTTAGGAATGTCTCCATAATCCTATTGTATTGTGGCCATTGGTTACTTTCTTTCACCCATGAGATGCTGAGTCCTTGGGGGCAGAGACTATATGTCATTGGTATATCTGCCATTTTGCAATCAAACTTTATCACTTTATCACACCCACCATCAATTAGCTGATGCCTCTAGGCCTTAAATTAAAAGCAGGCTCTTGACTATAATGTGTCAGCTTAACTCAGGCCACATTCGCTGTTTGAAATGACACGGTGTGGTTAATTTGAGCTGCTACATTGTTACTCAGCCTCTTTTCTGCCTTTAGCCTCTGCCATGTCTTTACTCAGCAAACAGGAAGCCAGAGGCAGAAACGCCCCAGAGCAAGGACACCCCACCACCCTCCCAGGGCCTTTAGAGAAATAAAAGGTAACACTAAAGCAGATTTCATATTATTCATATTTTATTAGTCTATTGCTCCATGTAAATGAAGACTCATTTACAGAATATAATTTTTCTTATCTTTGGAAATAGAAATTCAGTTTTGAGATTTTCATTTGTGTTTTTTTAAATTCTTGGTTCTGTAGTGGGTATATGTCACCTCTAGGAATGTTGGAGGAAAGACAGGCTAGAAGGAAAAGTAAATAGAAGAATGGAAGGTAGAAGAAGGGCAGGAGGGAAGGAAGGAGAGAAGCAAGAAAATAAGAGGGTGGCAGGGAGAAAGGGAGGGAGGGAGAGAGGAAGTCAGCCTGATATTTTTCTCTTGATTGTTGTGTTTTTGTATTATTGATTTGTTTGTTTAGTGGCATGACTGGGCTAAAGCAATGAAGTTTATATTTCCTGTAATACATAGCCCTAATGTTTCAGCTGAGTGTTTTGTTATTTGTTTGTTTGTATGTACTTTAATTTTTAGTTTTATGTCTGAATTTTTAGGTGTCAGCCAGTAAGACTTCTGTCCTCTGCTGATGGAACTATTTGTGAGTAGGGGAGACATTAGAAACTCAGGCTGCTTTAGAGTCCAACTCTGTCTTACTTTCCTTATATATTTTTAAAAATAAAAGTTTTATATCAGGATAGCTTTAGACTTAAAGAAATGTCACAAAGGTAGTAAATGGCGTTCCTGTGCACTTAGTACCCAGCTTCTTGTATGATTAACCTCTGACATTAGTAGGCTACATTGTTCACAATTAATAAACCAATACTGATACAACATTATTCACTCAAGTGCCCACCCTCATCCTTTTCAGGATCTTATGCAGGATATGACTTCACATTTAACCATTAAGTCTCCGCTGGCTCCTATAGACTGGGAGAATTTCTCAGATTTTCTTTGTTTGGGATGACATTGACAGTTTTGAGGAGTATTTCTCAGTTATTGTATAGTCCATCCTTCAATTTAGGGTTGTCTGGTATTTTCCTTGTGGTTAAACATGAAGTTACAGGTTTGCGAGAGGAAGACCACAGAGAAAAGGCGTGATTCTCATCACACTGTAGAGAGGGTTGATCTCCTGGCTCAGGTAGTGCCTGGCGGATTTATCCACTGGAAAGTTACTCTTCCACTGTGTACTTCGGAATAACGTCCCTATGTGCAACTGACATTTATGGAGCAGAGATTTCAGTTTCACCTCCTTGAGGGCAAAATAGCTATGTAAATTATTTGTCATTCTCCTGCATGGGCAATTTTTCCCTTCTCCCCCATTTATTTACTTAATTATCATTTATTTATCATTATAGACCCATGAATATGTATTTCATATTTTGCATTGCAATTCAAGAATGTATTTTTCATGGTGTCGCTTAACTTGTCCTAGCTTTCTCCATTGGGAGGTCTTTCTGTGGGATACTTTGTCTCTTGACGTACCCCTACTGTTATATTTTTTGAGCACCTCCTTTTTTCTAGCACTCTATGATACGACGTTCTCATCTTCTGTATTCCCTTCCTTAGCCCTAGAATAAGCCATTTCTGCAAGGATTCATGTTTTTATTACTTTTGTTTATTTGTTTGTTTTAGAATGCTATTATCTTACCTTGCACCAGGCCCTTCCAGGTCTCCTCTGCTGACATATTACACATCAAAACCTTGAGGCCAGGATGCATGAATGTCTTCATCCCTCTCTGGTCTTGGCTGTTCATGTGCTTAGCCTCAGCCAGGACTTTGCTTGCTCCAACTGAGATGGCAACCTCAGAATAATGAGCCCAGATTTTGGCCCTCCCTCTCTTGCCTGCTTTCAAATAGTCACTGCCACGGACAGAGCTGCTGGGCTTGGCATTGCCCTGTGGTTCCAAGATGAGCCAGTCCCTGTTAACTCTGGCAGAGAAGTGGCTCTACTCACTGCCCTGCCCTGGCAGAAACTTGGCACTGCCAAGCCGGGCACAGGTGTGGAAGCACCCCCAGGCCATAGCACCAGAAGCTCCCACTACTCTTTCCTGGAGTTCGCAGTTTTTCAAGCATGAGGCTCAGAGTGTTGTTGCCTTTACTCAGTTTCCAGAGCACAGAGACAACTGTTGTCAATTTGTTTAAATTTACATTTACTTTTGGGCAGACTATTTGCCAATCTCCTCACCCAGCCATAGATGAAGGTCTTGCCTCCAGGCGTTTATTTGGCCACAGAAGCTTGAAATGTCATGTCCTGTGGATGCCCCTAGCCAACCATATCCACACTAAAGAGTGGAAATGAAACCCAATGACTAGAGTCCACCTGCCAAATAAGTGAAGTTTTTAGTAACCCTGAAGGAAGAACAGCACCTGGCAGGCCTCTTTGGATGTTGAGACAGCATACACCTCGTCTGACCCATTTACTGGGCGACTTGGAAAGCTGCTGACTTTGAGTGATGCTCAGAGAAAGAGAAGACTTGTGCGGGTTCAGGATGCAGAGCATGAGTACCTGCCTGTTACAGACTGAATGCTCACGTCCTCCCAAAATTCAAATGTTAAACCCTGACACCTGTGACAGTGTTATGAGGTGGGGCTGTGGGGAGTCAATTAGGTCATGAGCCTGGAAACCTCATGAATGGGATTTGTATCCTTATAAAAAAGTTCCAGTACAGACCCTTTACCCCTTCCACCATGTAAGGACAGCAAGAAGACATGACCTTGTGGGCACTCACCAGACACCTAATCTGCCGGCACTTTGATCTAGTATTTCCCGACCTCCAGAACTGTGAAAATTAAATTTCTGCCTTTCTAACCCACCCCATCTGTGGCAGCCTGTTGTAGCTGCCTGAATGTACTATGACACTGCACATGGGCATTTTGATCCAGCAGATCCCGTGGTGCTCCTGGTATTTTGTGGTAATCAGGAAGCCATGTGGTATCTCTAGGGAGCCTGAATAGTTAAGCCAAAGTGCAGATGCTAGAGATACGGAGCAAGACTCTGTCATCTGCAGCATATCGCATTCCCAAACCGGCTTCTGGCAGGCAACGAGCCTCTGATAGAGACCAAGAGACGGGATACCTGGCCATGGTGAGCCAGTGACAATGTAAGCAGAGCTGTTCATCATCATCATCACATGGGTTACTGCTGCACCCATCAATATGACTTGATAGGCAGGCAGGCTCCACAAAAATCAATTGTGCAAGGCTTGAGCACACTGAAGGGCTAAAGGAAGTTACACAATAGGATGGTCCAAACATTTATGTTACCTGTTACCTGTCTCTGTAGTACTGATATTTATCACTCAGGTCACACCTATGGCCTTAGGGTGATGAGTTTTCATGAGGAGAGAGGTTTGTCCTTCATGATGGAGCGGGAAGAAGTATATCTGGGACTCAGCAGATCTTTCAAGCACTTGCCAGGGTTTCCCATGTCCAGAAATAACTGTATGTGCAACTGCTGCAACTGTGGCCAAAGACAAGAAACAGGTGCAGAAACCCTAAGCTGTTGTTTCAGTGCAAGTAATACAAATCAGCAACATGCTGGCTGGAGTTGAGCGTCATGTAGAAAGAATGGAAGAGGAATGAGATTATGGCTATAAAATGTGGCCCTAAGATTAACTGGACCAGTGGGAAGCGTAACCTCATCCACTAATCCTCCCTTGTGAGGCTCTTCTTATTTTGTGTCCAATTAGAATAGTCAGTGGTGTGATTGAGTGAACTGAGCCTGCGCATAACTGGGTCTGAGTGTTGCAAGGGGTGGTGAGGAGCAGACGTGTCCCGTGCTCTATCCAACCCCCCAGCCGTGCAAAGTGAGGCCACTGCTCTAATATACGGAAGATCGGTTAACACTGAACCATGTAAAGTGAGCACTGCTTGTGTTGAGGTATATTTTCGATAAAATTTTCATGGGATTTTGTAATTACATTAAATGACTTTTAAAGGAGTTAAAGAGTTAAAACTGGCAAAAAGAAAGCATGCTTTTGTGTATTTCTTTGAATTGTTACTGTCTATACATCTATGCTGTGTGCTTCCTTTCAGGTTCTGCATGGCCCAAAGTAATTTGGTTTGAAAAATGAATAATCTTATAAATGAGCATTTGGCAAGTTATTTTATCAATTTTCTAAAATCAAAATTTGGCTGCTTCTGACATGGAATTCTCATTCTATTTTGTAAGCCTGAGTCTTTGCGCTGGCTCATCCTAGGGTAAATGTTAGAAAATCAAATACTTTTCTGTGTCCATAAACATCAATCAAACAAGCAAGAGAGTTTAAGTATCATCAGCTACGTGTTTGGCTAACTGTGCGTGTGGAGTGCTTATATATTACTGGAGAGATAAGATAAAGTAGAGCTGCATAAAAGTGAATGGCAGCATAAAAATGAGTCCTGTGGGTGACAAGACAAGGTAGAGACGGTGTACGAGGGCTGGGAGCTGAGTTAAACATTCCCTCCATTCAGGCGTGGGATGAGCTTGACAGTGAGTAAGAAATAGGACAGAGAGCGCTGAGGGAAACAAGGTAGCTCAGGAGGCAACACGAGCACCGTTTGCTGGTTACAATGTATCAGACGTCTATTCATTCAACTGATGTGTGTGACACATGTTCTATGGAGAAAACAGTGCCTTGTTTGGACAAAATTTTACAGATAAGTTTAGCCAGTTTGGGACCTGTTTGCAGAGGTTCTGAAAAGCTGGATGTCCTCTCGTGTTTCTTAAAATGCTTTGACTTAAGCTTTGGAATCATTGAAAGTTGAGCCTCATATCTGAAGCAACTGTCTTGGTGAATTTGAAGTGAAAATTCAACAAAATAGCGTAATTTCAAAGACTCATTTCCAATGGTTGCATATATTCAGATGTTTTATTAAAACAATCAGTTCATTCTAAGTGATGATTTCATCACATAATGAACAATCGATTTTTTTATATACATGACAAATTTATATTATAAACCTAGTACATACCTCATAAAATCATTGCTTTACCTACACATTCTACACAAAAATTAAAACTTTAAAATATCAGTTTATAGGTATGTAACTTTGAACACATATAGGTTTATTCTGGAGAATCTATAGACATTTAAAATTAGGAAAAATATCTCCAAGTTTAATATAATATGTATTTAATATAATTACCTTTTCTAGTTATTTGTCCATTTTAAAACAGATTTAAAAGCAATTTTGTACTACTCATTTAGAAAATTCCTTCCCGGAAAAAAACATGCCTTCTTAATCTAACCGACCTTTAATATGCTATTTAAAATAAACATATTTATTGTTTATGAGAATAAAGAAGGTACCTAAAATGATATGCTCTGTCAATAATAGATTATTTTGAAAATAATATCTTGGACCTCAAAATTATTTATGGAATTATATAATTTTAGTGTTGGAAGGGTCTTTTGGGATTTTTAATGTAGCCATTTCAACACTGTTGCTTATTTTCTAGAAATGCATGCTTCCAAATTCTGTAAACTTTAAAAATAATTATTTTGCTAGAATCTCTACAAGGTGCCACATTTAAAAATTAAGATATTATTTTACAGTCAATATATGCCATATTGAGTGTGCTATTTCAACCCTCTATAGAGTAAACATATGGCTGCCTGCTCTGAGTGGGGCCCAGAGCACGAGACGGCCCTGCAGTGAGTTCAGGCAGCGGCGCCAGCTGCTCTTCCATGCCAGCAGGGCCAATGGCACTCGATGTGTCCGTGGAGAACGGGGATGTTGTATGGAGCCTCTGGCTAGCACCGGTGCTAGAATCATCGCATAGACCTCTAGGATTTTGGAACAAATCTATACTCTCTTCTGCAGATAACAATTTTTCTTTTTGCAATACAACTGTTGACTGGCTCCTGGGCCTTGTAGAAATGGGACGCTTAACCAAGGGACAACAGGTGACCGTGTGATCTGAGCTTCCATCATTAATTGGCTGTTATTTGACTCACCTACCCATACATTTGGGTGTGCAGGGCAGAAATCTATCATCAAATAGAAACGGGGTGTATGACTCTGAACTCGGGCAAGTCTTGAAGTCACAAATATGTTGCAAGAACAGGTAGTTCAGACTTCTTCAGCAGCAACCACTGTTGCATTGTCTCTTCTCTCTCAATCCAACCCTGTGGCTGCCTGGAATGTCTTTATAGCCACCTAGCTAGGAAACAGCAAACTCGTGCCTGGTTTACAGATAGTTTTCCACAGTATATGGCCCTGCCTGAACATGGGCAGCTGCAGCACTTACAGAACCGCTCAGGGGTGAACACAAAGGCTGGGGATGCAGGAAAGTCCTCCCAGTGGGAAGAACTTAGAGCAGTACGTTTGATGGTCTGCTATTTCTGGAGTGAAAGTGGACAGAAGTACTGATTTGTACTGATTCACAAGCTGTTGCTAATGGTTTCGCTGGGAGGTCAGGTGCTTGCAAGGAACAAGATTGGAAGTTTGGCGAGTAGGAAGTCTGGGAAGAAATACATGGGTGGGCCTTTCAGAAGGGGCACAGAGTGTGAAGATGTGTGTGTCACCTGTGACTTCTCAGCAAAGGCACAACCACAGGAGGAGAGACTTCTAAAAACCAGAAGGACAAAATAACACTCTCTGGGGCTCTCATTCCACACCTTACTCAGTCTTCCCAGAGCTTGTTCAACAGGCCCATAAACACAGTGGCCTTCGTGGATGGAATGAGAGTGTTCGTGGACTTATTCTTATCAAGACTGGCCTACTGAGTGCCTGATTAGCCATCATCTGAGACCAGCAATGAGTCCTGAGTCCCTGATGTAGAGCCATTCCCCAGGTGGAGGAGCCTGGCACCTGGTGACAGGGAGATTGCAATGGGTCTTTTTCATCACGGAAAGGCAACGATATTCCTCACTGGAATAGACTCACACTCCGGGTGTGGATTTTCCTTCCCCACTCAGGGTGTGTCTGCTGGCATGCAGTCTGTGACCTCACGAAAAGCCGGATCTGCCCTCACGGCGTCTCAGGTGGCATTGTGCTGGATCACATAACTCACGACACAGTGAGAGAAGCACAGTTATGGCACTAACCTGTTTCAGTTTGAATCTCAGTGAAGACCTGAATAACATAAGAAAAAGAATAAAAACTTGTGAAGATACAGGAAAAAAAGCTTTCCAGACAGAGAGATGACCAAGTGCAAAAATGCTTAAGGTTGGAATAAAATTGACATGTTAAAAAAAAAAAATGACAAGTCCGTCAGTGAGTCTGGAGTGGACTAAGTAGAAGTGGTTTAAAAATCAGTTTGGAATGAGAAGCAGGGGACAGATCCTATAGGGACTTTTAGATCATGATAAGAAATTTGGATTTTACTATGCCAAACCATTGCATGTTTTGTTGTTGCTGTTGTTTTGTTTTGTTTAAGTAAACTCTGCAGCTTTTGTTTTGTGCCCACATCCTTTAATGAGATAAAAACTTCAAATCATTTAACCTAATACCAAGATAATGGCTAGGTGGATTCCAGAGAGATCTTATTCTAGGTGGTCAGCAAATAATTTTGCACCTATGGCTCTTCTCCATCTGCATTTATGCAGAGATGCCCTGCCCTGTGTTCCCTAAAGGAAACAACATTTAAAATAACATCATGGTCACTAGCGGAGGGCATATCCCCATGAGAGAAAAAAGGAAGTAGACATTTCTTAAATAGATAGTTTTAAACTTCCAAATAGAAGGGATATATGGGTTTTGCTGTATTTCACACATTTTTTACATTCCCTTCAAGACAATAAAGTGGCTGGTAAATTATTTAAAGGAATATATCTACATTATGCATGGAAACAGATTCCATAGTTCAGTCAAATGGCAACTAAGTACTTGCATTTGCATCGGTACCAATGTCTCCTAAATAACTGCTTTCTGCACGACAGCGGGAACAGACTCCAATCTGGAGCATGAGTTCCCATAGCCCTCCACGCACAATTTTTTTGATGCCAAACTCAATCTCACATTTATAAGGAGCATGTCTATGGTGGTTACTGTTCAGTGAATCCTACTCTGACCTGTACAATTATTGATTCCTCATAATAACCAATGTGGCCATTATTATTATGTTCGACTTCTCGTAGATGGGAATCTGAGACAGAAGGATGCTAGGTCGCTAGCCCAAGGTCACACAAGTTATAAACGGATGAACCGTGATGCAACTCTCAGCAGTCTGGCTTTTGAGTCCTTGAATTTCCCAGATCCAGCAAAGAGAATGTAGATATACTTCTGAATGTTTTCAAGTATAGCTTTGATGCTGACAAAAATAAGCATGGGGAGTGACAGATGGCTTTAGAATTTTAATGCTTTGGTGATTTTATTGAAAATATAACTCAGCTTGACAAAGATGTGAGAAGCAGCATAATGGAAAGAAAGCAGACAGAGCATCTTATTCAGGAGAACTTACTACAAGTCCTGCAAAGGCCACTGACCAGTGACCTCCAGGAAATTAGTGCATCTGATTTCCTTTGCTCAGGAAAAAAAAAAAAGTGCACATCTCGTTAAATACCCAACAACCATCTTTTTTTACAGTTCTTTTTTTTCATTTTTGTCATTTGAATATTTGCTTTTCCTGTTTCTCTCAGGTTGACATTTAAGTTTCTGCATTAAGAGAACAGAAATGTAATGTTAATCTACACATTGATGAAATTTAAATTTGGAGAATGCTATGCATGTTACCATTAATTCATCAATTAATTACAATCAGTTTAACAATGATGGCACACCCAGATATCTTCGTACACTAAAGTTGGAGTGGTTTGCAATAGAGAGGACTAGCCCGGCCCTGGGCAGTGATGCGCAGTAGCTAAGGGTGCTGTGGACCCTCCAGCTCCGTTCTGTGCTCGCCCACATCCCTGGAGGACCTCACAGCCCATGGGCTGCCCACACACCATTGCTCCAGCACTGCGCCCAGCGCCCCCAGCACAGACGGGCCTTCCCTAAGCGCCACTGTGCTCTCAAACGTTCCCCACTCAACAGGACCCTGGCGTTGTGCCCGAGAGATAGACTTTCTTCACTCAGGAAAATTTCAGTGTCAGACAGGACAAAACAGTGAGATGGTGTGTGTGAATTTCAGAGAAACCCTTTGGAGAAGCAATTTGAGTAGGCAGGCCGATGTTGTGCTACCCTCCAAAATGTACCTTGTAGGTAAACGTGAGTACACAAAGGTAAAGGCTTTACCGTGGGCCAGTGAGATGGAACTAGTAATTCTCCACTAATCAAGGAGTCTGCAGACTGTCTTCCGGGTTTCAACTTTTGCTCATGTGATCTTGGGCAAATCATCTTAAGTCCTCCGAATGTCAGTTTCTTTAAATACAAAATAGTACCAGTTATCCCTATTAATTTCACCAATTTCTTTTGAAGACAAAAAAAAATATGTTGAAAACTATTTTACTATTTTAAAACAAGAGAATACCAGAATTTATTCATTAAAAACAAATAAATTCTCTCTCATTTTTTAATATAAAACAATTACTTGCACCAATGACATTAATAGCTAGATATTTAACATACAAATAAAATTTTACAAAGTCAAATAGAGATTAATCAAGTAATTCCTAGGGCAGGAGCCCATCAAATTAAATACATTAACTGGAATAATATTGATTTAGGATAAGTAAATCACCTAAAATGAATATTAAACAATGCTAATCTGATCAATTAATAATTATACCTCTAAAACACACCTACTATAGCTAGTTATTCTTATAAACCCCTAAACACTCTCACAAACTCTTTTAGGTAAACACCCAATTTGGGGGTAAACTTTTTGGGTAAACATCCAGTTTTATTTTTTTTTTACCCATTCATGCTAATGTATTAAATATGCCAGTGGATACACATGCAACACAAATATATTCTGAAGCCAGCATGGGAATTTAGATGTAAGTAGCCTTGAATACTAGAACATAAAAAATGGTCCTGGAAGATAAATGAAGAAAAACACATTTAACTTTCAAAAAAAACACACAAGGGCATCAGTACTCTTTCAAGTTTCATTAAGTCTCTCTGAAGTAGGTCAGTCTAGCCCTGCTCATCCACAAAACCTTAGAGGGAGAACGTGGAAAAAAGAACTAGATCCCTGCATGCATTAATCTTGGCTAACACTGAGGAGAGACACTTCAACCCGAGTCCAATATTTTCTTTCCTAAAATAAGAACAGAAATTTAATACAATTGTGGAGACAGACTTTGAATTCTTCCATTGATAAAGATTTAACATAAAAACTTTTTTAAATTAGAATTAAATTTTTTTTAAAAGTAAGTGAAAAATTACATTTAAAAAAATAATTTCCTTAATGTCTCAATCAAACAATACAGTGTTTATCAAATTGTAGATCCCCAACTATCTGTACCAGGATTATTACCTGAATTATATTTTAAAGATAAAGATTCCTAGGCCCCCCACTCCGAACTACTGAGCCAGTAGGTCTGGTCTAGTTCTAGGAATCTGCATTTAGGCAATTCTCCTAGTACCTTTCATGAAACAAAACTTGAGAATTATTGATTCTACCCTGTTATCTTCAGACATGGGTTCAAATACCAGCTCTGCTATACTTGCTGCAAAACTTTAGGGAAAATAGTTGAACTCTTCAGATCTCCATGTGTTCATTTGGGAAATTAGAAAAGATACCTTATTCATAGGAATGTAGTGATGTTTACTTGGTCAATGCCTTTAAAGCCTTTCGTTACCTTTTTCCCTGCTACCTATAGTGTACTCAGTACATGTAGCCTTTACTACTACTAATCCAATTTTAGTCTTTGCAATTAAAGTAAGTATTAAATTTATTCTTTGGGAAAATAACTGACATATAATTAAATAGCTTTATATGAGGTGCAAAACTCTTTGGAAAACATTGAAGGAAAATTACTATTGTTTTGATGAAATTTTATAAAATTTCATTACAAACACAATATATGCACAATTGGGTGCTAAGATGCATAAAACTTCTGTTTATTAAGTTTATTTTAAGATATATTTTCAAATAAAAATTGTATAAATTTTCCTTAAAATATACTTATAGCAATTATGTTTCTTTTTACCACTTTCCATCTGCATTTTATTGACTTTTGATGCAATAGTTATTTCAACTATGATTACACATCACAACAGCCAAATAAAATTTCATCCATACTATGCGGAATGCTGGATTTACACGTACAGGTTGATACCCCCCCGTACTTAAGGATAAAATCACATAACATTTTTCTGATTTCCATTTATGTTAGAAGCACAATAATCTACACAGGTTACAAGTGGCATAATAATGAAATAATATATGAAAGTGCTTTAACATATTACATGACTAAAATCAGTGTAAGTTATTATTATCACTTCTACTGTTATTAACAGTCATGATGCCACATAATGCCCTTTGAATGGGAGACAGTAATAATTATATTGTCACTTATTAAGAGCTCACTTTGAGCCTGGCACATTACTAAATACTTTACATGCATTATGATGTTTAATTTACTCAACTGAATGAAGTTAGTCACATGCCCATTTTTAATGGAGAACCTGACACCCAGAGTTGTTAAGTAGTGTTTTCAAAGTGACACAGCAGTGTCAAGGTTGGACAGGGATCTTGTCTTTCTTCCCAGCACGAGAACAGGTGTGGATGGTTGCCGAGAACTTTTGTGACCCCCACATGGAAGTGGCAAATACCATATTTGCCTACATGCCTTTGTCCAGAACTCAGGGAAGCTGTAATGTATCATTTTACTATGTGCCTAAAAAGAGAAAAAGAAAATGGATTTAGGTAGACATATAGTGCCCTCACTGTACAGTTGTACTGCTTTTAGAAAATATTGCATGATAAATTTCCCATTGCTAAGGGATTATATGGAGAAGAGAGATTTCATAGTTTCACTTTTTCCCATTTAGAAACCTAGCACTATTAAGCTATTTTTATTCTACAATAAAACTTTATTATTTCAATCAGCACACTTCCATATAGAGTAACTTTTAATCTTTCTGTGTTAGACCATAAAATCCCATTATATACATTTGACCCATGCGCCCTGCTTCCCCTTTCCCCATTATCAAATCCCCTGAGAAATGTCATTTCTGACTCTTTGGTTTATTTAGACGATGGCATTTAAATGAGAATTATACCATATGTGTGTTTTCTCATTGAGGGCTGAAGTTATGTTTAAAATAATTTATTGTACTGTAAAATAAATGTCTCTAAATGTAATCCCATGTTAATGTCATCTGCAATTCAATTTGAGAAGGCTGCTTCTCTTCTGGTTTGGGTAGTATTTTCAACATGGAGAAACACTTAGCTTTAAGGAGCAAAATTCGGTTTTATTTAATGGCTACCTGATGTCTAGCAATTGCCTTGGAAGGAAGGCACCTGTATTTTATGGTTCAGTGATGTAAAAACTTACCCTCTGCTTTTCGTTTTTTCATTTGACATTGTTTAAATATGAGGTTTTCCACTATCTTATTTTATTTTACAGCTTCAATGAAAATGAGAAGTAAACTCTGGCATTTGTTAAAATAATTCAATACTTTTTCCTACAAATAAAATATGTCCTTCCGTTATACTATGTTATGTTGTGTAAAATATATATTGTTTTCCATAGAATAACATGAAAAAAAACCCACTCATTTATCATCTCCTGCAGACAATTTGCTTGTCCTTTTATACACTGAGAAGCAATAATAAATAGCTATGTAATTATGGTGGTGGCTCCTAGGGTGATATTGTCATCTCAGCATTACCATTGGTTAAGCAGGTTTCACTGTCCCTGTTGGCTTTCACATATATGCCGAGAAGCTCACAGAGGTATTTTTTAACCTGAAATGGTTTGGATACATCACTCTTGAGTAGCCTTTAGTGCTGCTTAAAGCCCTGATTAAGATTTCTTTGGCGATTTACTTCTGATGGCTAGGTTACTTAGCTATGTCTTTACAACAACATGCATTCCCTTTCTGTTTCAGGGATATCTATTCATTTTCTATGTATTTTGAACTTTTATGCAACTATTGGAAATGTCAGTCAAAACATTTTTAACATGAATCCTGAAAGAACTCAGGATTTGGAAATGCCTTCTCTGTCATTAAAGATGAATTAAATGATATGCAGTATAGGGAAAGTAGGATATCTTCTTGATAAAAACATGTAGCATATAATTGTCCACATTCTCTAAATATTTTAAATGGCAGGATTTATTATATTTGGTACTTATGTATGGCAAAGAACAGGTTAATTTAAAGCCATTAAATAACTAAGAAAAAAAACTCATCTTCAAAATGGATTTCAAAACTAAACAGTAAGATAATATAAAATATGGGGGATAATTAAAATGTTTATGACTCAACCAGAAATATGATCTCCACTAAAATGCCTGTGATTCAATCACTATATGGAAGCTAAGGGACATTGGTTCCATTCAATTAAGTTAACAGGTTTGCATACCTTCTATGCCCAAAACCAACTACTGTATTTGTTTTTAGCTAAGCTACTAAATGGAATGATTGATTATAGATATGAAAATAAACAAAGACCACACAAATGAGACCAAGCAGAGGATTTTATTCAGAGCTTGCTGTAGCAAGGTGGTGAAAGCCACTGTCATGATTGGCAGGGACTCAAAGAGGCAGGTTAGTGGAAAATCCTTAGAGTGTACCAAAAAAAAAGAAAGAAAAAAAAAAGAAAAAAGCCTACAGATGTGCTCTGATTGGAGGTTGTTGGAAATAAGGGAGCTGGGAGTCCTATTATTGTAGGCTGATTGCTGCGGAGTTGTGGTTTGGCTTTCTGAACAAATTGCTACAGATTTAGGGTCATAGGTCTATTGCTAGGATGTGGTCTGACCAACATCCATTTGTATATTCATTCTCTCATGGATGCCATAATTGTATAGCGAATTTTAATTATATGTCAAATAAATGCATTTTATTCCTCAACGTATTTTATATTTTTTCTTCAAATTTTATGAAAGATGCTAATAAACTAGTATATATTGAAGTATTCTTCACATCTATTCTCAACAGTCTGATTGTATTAAATATGATCTACCACAGTCAGTGATTTATAAATATTAAGTGGTCATGATCCTTTCTTTCCAAATAGTTCATGGGTAAATTTATTTCTTGGCTTGGATGCCTTTCTCTAATAATGCTCAAAAATTATCTTTAATCAATAAATGTATAAGAACATCAAAAAAATATATAATATATATTCAAATAGTCAGCTGTCCCAAATATGATATGATTTTCCTCATCAATTTGGCTAAGTATTACTGAAATGCGCTCTCTCTCTCTCATTACTCGAGCACTATTTCCTTTTTCTCCAAAGACATGTTTCTGCTGCAAATATTCTTGTCTAGGGGAATTAGGTTCCTAGAATTTTGTCATTTAACTGTTCCATGACTTGTGTAACTTGCATAACTAATTTCCCTTTCATGTTATATTTATTACCTAATCCATGTTTGTAATTACAACGGGTTAAAGATGTTTGCTTTTTCAAGGTAGACAATTATTGCTATAAATTTCCCTCTTAGTACTACTTTTGTTGCATCCCATAAGCTTTGGTATGTTTTCTTTTCATATGTTTCAAGATATTTTTATTTATACAAATGTATGGGGTACATGTGCAGTTTCGTTCAAGATACTTTCTAAATTTCCCTTTTGATTTTTTGAAGAGTGTGTTAATTTCCACACATTTGTGAAATTCTTTAGTTTTCTTTATGCTATAAATTTCTAGTTTCATTTCATTTTGGTTGGTAAAAATACTTGGTATGATTTCAATCTTAAATTTGTTGAGACTTGTTTTCTGACCTAATATGTGATCTATCCTGGATAATGTTCTGAGTGCACTTGAGAAGAAGGTGTATTCTGCTGCTGTTGTGTGGAATGCCCTGTATATGTCTGTTAGATACACTTGGTCTACAGCGTTGTTCAAGTCTGCTTTTTTCTTATTGATTTTTCGAATGTTGTATTCATTGTTGAAAGCAGGGTATTGATGTTTCCTTCTATTATTTTACCTCTGCCTATTTTCTTCCCTCAGATATGACAGTGTCTGCTTTATATATGTAGGTGCTCTGATGTTGGGTGCATACATATTTATAATTGTATCTTCCTGACAAATTGTTCCTTTTATTATTATATAATGACCTCCTTCTTCTCTTGTCACTGTTTTTGGCTTGAAGCTATTTCACCTAATATAATTAGAACCAACCTTGCTCTCTTCTGGTTATCATTTGCATGGAATATTTGTTTTCATACCTTCACTTTTAGCCTATGTGTGTCTCTGATTCTAAAGTGAGTAGTCACTTGTAGATAGTGTATTGTTAAGTCTTATTTCTTTATTCATTCATCCATTTAAGTCTTTTGATTGGAGAGTTTCATCCATTTACATTTACAGGAATACAGGAATTGATAGCTAAGAACTTAGGGCTATTTTATTAATTGTTTTCTACGTGATTTGTAGTTTTTTTTTATTTTTTATCTTTTTTCCTTTCTTTCTGTCTTTGTGATTTGTTGATTCTGTTTGTATGAGGTATATAAAATAGTTAAACTCCTAGAAACAGACATTAGAATGGTGGTTGCCAGGGCCTAGGAGGAAGGGGGAGTTGCTGTTCAACAGACATAATGCTTCCATTATTAAAGATGAATAAGTTCTAGAGATCTGCTGAATAACATTGTGCTGATAGATAGCAATATTGTATTGTTCACTTCAACATTTAAAGGAGAAAATCTCATGTCAAAGGTTCTCACCACAATAATAGTAGCAAAAAACACTGAGAATACTGTCTTGCGTAGAGTAATAATTGAATAAATATAATTATCATTTTAAAAAATGAGTTAAAACAGAAAAAAACTAACTGAATACCTTGTTTCACAATTATTGATGCCTTAAAGTCAGCTTTATAATAAATAAACTAATTAATTAATTAAGTAATCGAGAAGATACAGTCTTGTTTTAAAAAATTTAGGTGATCTTCCCTGCAAATCTTCCGAAAAGCCCCAATTCAAAGAAAAATAATGAGTTGTTTTAAATACCACTTTGAATTTCTTCACTAATTTTTCCTTTCTCATAATAGGGAATGATGGATGAGGGTGAAAAAAGAGTCAAAGACAAAGTAGATGCATTAATCTAGCGTAAGTGATAACTTGCTCTTATATAACTTATAACTCAAACTTGCTTGGTTAATCACAAGAGCCTAGCACGTCCATGAGCTTGAATTTCAGGCTTGACTTTGCCATTCGAGATTTCCTTGCTCTCATTATGTGCTCTATTCTGAGAGTAAGTTTTGCTACAGTCTATTAGCCTATAGCAGTCAGCTGGAGAGAGATGTGACCAAGATATAAAGCTCCAGTTGCTTTAAAGATATTTGAAATAAAACCATAAAGTTTTGTGGTTGTCGCTGTTGTTTCCTAACCATTACATTTTCCCAAAGTAGTTTCTGCTGTACGCACAGGGAACATTTTAAAAAGACAGTATGATAGCTGATTACAATGAAGTTAAGTGGAATTAGTGCTTAGGCTCATTTAGTGAGTCAGCAATGGAATTAAGGATGTATAACCATCTAGATTAATGACACTTACTGTTCAATCAATGCAACTCACAGAAAATTCAGCTTGCCATAGGTTAGAGTACAGACACATCAATAGGATGACTAATTTGCCTCATAACACATGAGCAAAAATGAGCTAATCTTAGAATCAACAAAAGACTTAGGTAAATTTTTATTTCTCATTATTTTATTAAAAGTTTCTGAACTTCTGAAGCTTTGCTTATAAAAAATAACTGGTTGATTTTCTAAAATTAAGTATCAGGTATTTGAATTAAAATTGCAGGGTAGTTTAATGAAAAACTATAATATTTTCTATTCTTTACTAGACAATTAAACTTGTTTTGAATTAGCCCACAGCAGTGTCATGAACAGAATCTTATATTCTCAAATGAATAAAAAAAGGTGTTATTTTTGTCAATTGTTTCAACTACATATTGATATCTTTCATTAAAAAGCAATAAAGTATCATTGCAGAAATAAAATTATCTTTTCTTATTAAACAAAAGAGAATGCATTGCATGTTTTTTCTATTAAAATTATATATAATAAACATTTTCTAGCTGTATATATCATGTGTATAAATATAATTCATATAGTTTAATTCACTGTAATTTTAACGGTCCAGATAATTCACAATATTAGGTTAGTAAAAATTCTTTGATATTTAGATACACAAAGCATGTTTCTATAAATTGAAGAGTTCTGATATGTTTTCAATCAAGTTCACATTTTACAACTTTCATCGAATCGTTGTCCTAGTCCTCCCATTCCATATTCCATGTTTTTTTACAATTATACAAAGTTAAGTCCACACTCAAATTTGATAAATTATAAAATGTTTGTTTTATTTTTCTCTGTCTCATCTCTGCCTTTACCTTTTGTCATCTTAGAAATAAATCACTAAAATTTTCACAAACACGCCCATTGTACAAAATCAAGCAGACTAAGGATAGTCCAATGTCAACATTAATCATTACTTTGTTTTTGTGATGGGTTATATAGACCTGCCCATATACTAATATGCTCATATATTGTTTTGTATCTAATAAAAACTTAAGATGGGTATAAGTTTCAGTCCTTGTTTCTCAATGTTACCATAGAAAATAAATAACATGGAAATGCTAATCATCACAAAAAAACATTGCTTATCAGACTATTGCAAAATATCAATTTGAAAACATTAACTTCTCTTAAAGTTCTATCAAAGACTAGAAAACAGGTAAGAAAAAAAGGGTATTGTGACATAAGACAAGTATACAGAAGACACGTATGCAGAATGGTATCCTGAAAAGATTTTGTGGGTGGATGAACCTGGGTATATGAACAAACACTGTACTTAAGAACCACTTTAGATTCATTTTTAGCAAATTGGAAACCATAGGAGATGGAGATTCAATAAAAAAGAGTCATCCAAATAGCCAAGTAAATGATCCCAAAAGGTGAGGATTCTATAAGAATCCACACACACACACACACACATATTCATACACACACATATATATGTAACATATACATGTATGTTATGATACAATGATACATTTATATATATTTGTATATAATATGTGAGTATGAAATAGCAAAAATTGCAATAGAATGAAAAGTAGAAGATATTTAGTAAGAAAGACAGCAACAACAATCACAAAACATGTAACAGTGTATTTATATAGGCGACCTGTTGATGAATTTGGAGTATAAATTGTCATTTTAAAAATAAGAAGAATCAGTGGTTCTTGGGTTAAAAAATAAATTAAATGAGAAAATCTTTGTGCATTTATTATTCATTATTTGGGATAATTCTTTTCACATAAAATAAATCAATGAAACCGAAATTTAAAAAAATGAAAGTTGCGGCCTAAGATAGTTAAGGGGAAAAGCAAGAGTATTTCACCTTTAGTAAATGGGTTTACCTACATATAGACTAATTTTACATCATGATGTTAAGCACAACTAAAGATTTATCAGAGTTATTACCACATTTGGGAATTTTTAAAGAACAGTAGTTATGCTCACAGACTGGAAGTAAACCAATATTCCAATTGTTAGAGCGGAGAAAGAGAAGAATATTCTTTTAAATATAGGCTGATGTAATATTATGGAAAATTTCCAGAACTTATCAAGCAGATAGTGTGAGTATATTTTGACAAGTTGTACTAGTTAATAATAACTATTATATTTTATTAATAATTTAATCCATATTCTTCTGCCATTCATTCAAAATACTGAAACTCTTAGTAGATATAAAAATATTGAAAGGGAATTATGCTTCATTTGGCAAAATATTTATATTCAGAGGACAATCTGACAAGAGAATGACAAACAGGTCAAGTAAGAGTAATAACAACCTTCAAGGTTTAATGCTTAATTGGCTAACTGAAGGTTGATTAATGACTTTACATAATCTGTAGATATTGATGGTTTTCCCACTTTTGTTTTACCTTTAGACACTGGGCCAGAGAGGTCAGCAGCACATGGCAGTCCTCCACCTCCCTTTGCAGTGGGGATATGCCCCTGGAAAAGCAAAAAGAGAGGTGACTCACTAAGTTTCCTTGTAAACCTGCTAATGACCAAACTGACAAATGCATTGAAAACTATTTACTAACATTGAGAGTCTTTACTTACAGAATGCTCTTAATCATAGATACCAGTTCTGTCCAAGAACCTATGATTCTTGGATTGATGGAGCATGGCAGTCTGGAAAATGTCAGGTGCATTATTTGACCTTCTGAGTATATAATACAGGAGTTTCATTACCCAAACATGTCTTTTCTGTGTCAGTGATGTACCTGCACATTTAACTTAAAGATCTTCAAATGGCCTGGGCCAGAGTATGCCCCTTGTGGGGAGGGTGGACCTGGGAGGTGTGCTGGGAGTTCCAGACCTGCTCTGTGATTACTCGTCTCTTTGAAATTATGCATAAACCTTGATATTGAGTAAGATGTTACATTTGTGAGTTTTAATCTAAAAAAACTAATCCTCTTTGGACCTTAAAAACTTTAACTAATAAATTTTATATGTGTGTGTATATATAAGTGTGCATACACATGTATTATATATGATAGGAGTAGAATTAATTGGTTAGTGAAGGTGTGATTAATAGAGGTGTATCCCTTCTAGGTCTTTCAACCACAGTTTTTCAATTTTTACCTCATTGGAACAAATTATGCACTTTGAGTGTTCTAGAAAGAGCTTAATTTTTGCAGTAAAGTAGAAAAAACTTGGAGTTGAATCTCTAGTCTATCACTTACTGAACTTTTAAAAAAAAATTTTGTTAAATTCTGTGAACTTCAATTTTCCTATTTGTAAAGTGTCGTTGATTATGTCATGATTATCTTGTTACTGTCTCCAGAGTTTCAAGTTTGTGGAAAGGTCCTCAAGTCAGAAACTGCCAGGAAATGGTCATCCTTTCTAAGAGCTAGCAACTCTCTCTGCTTCCTTTCTGTCTTTCTTTTTAATTCATGGTAATTTATTCACTTCCCAAATGGCAATAATTGCACTGCCTAATGGGCCAAGGATTTCATTAACCATCAGACCTCTTTTTCTTCCCCCTAGCATCAGATATACTTCACTTTATTAGTTCAAATTTGTAAATAAAGCCAGGCCTATCACTTAATTCTGAAATGAATGGGTTTTATTTATGCATTTATTCAACAAATATTTTTGTTCCAAAGTGAGCTGTTATACGAATGGTGGCCCACGAGTGAGTGCTGTTTAGTGATGGCCGTGATCTTGTTTCCTGAGGATCATGTTTACATTACACGCTTTATGGTCATTTCTTCCATTTTACTTTGTAGCCACTGAGCAAATACAAGCTGGAACATGAACACCACAGGCTGCAATAAATTCAGCTAGTAATTTCCTTGTCAAACATGCTTTCCCCCCAGTGGAAAGAGAGGGTAGATGGAGATGACTACTAGAAAAATTTTACTTGTATGCAGAAGATGTTATTGGCTATTATGGGTCAAACGTAATGACAGAAACTATTATACTTTTCAAAGTGTTCCTCAAATATCTACTATTACAAGATATTTTGAAGAAAAATGTGCCATTTATTTCTGAAAAATATGTCAAAACTCAGAAAAAAATATTTTTTAAATATAGTGCAGTTAGCATATATCTTTCACTCTTAGAAATTCATTTTTATCTCCACTGTAGAACTATAGTCCTCTTTATGAAATTCCATTGGAAGAGAACATTTTACAATACGTGCCTCAGTAAATAAACTATACTGTTAAAAGCACTGATATGTAAAGTGCTTTGTATTTCATTTTGGCTGTTAATTTCATCCAGGCAAAATATCTTTATACCCTATAAAGACACAGATAAAGCAAATTATATAAAGGCTAAGCCATTGAGAGCTCTTTATCCAATATAAAATATGTTGAAACCTACATTCACTGTGTACTTATAAGAGTGAGTCATCAATTTTAGAGGAGAAATCATGAACTTCTGAACAAAAGATGGGACACACTGTTGTTCCTATGTTTGATGGAAAAGCCACGCTACTACATGTCTTTATACATATATGTTTCCAGATGCCATGGTGAAAAAGAAGCATACCTTACTGGGGCAAAAAATAAGTGGTGTGAGGGGCATTTTGTCCTTGGGAACAGAGTAGAACTTTCCTCAGTAAAGTGCACTTTAGCACGTGATGTAGCAAAGCCACTCTAGGCACCTCTAGTCCTTCTGCGCAGTCTTCATTGCAGCTCTTCCTTCCAGACAAGGGTGTCTCATCCGGGTCCAATTACAGACTCTGCACGTGCATCTCTCTACGGCTGATACATTTTCACAGAATTCAAGGGAGAGCTCCTTACCCATGAAGTACTTTCTTCTTTTCTGTCCCTCCTGGAATTACCCTCACAATTCTACATTTCTCCTTCCCCAAATTTAATTATGAAAAAATATCCCAGAATAAGTATTTCTCAATCAAGTGATTATCCAGACTCTAAATTAAAAATTTCTGTTCTCTAAGTGTACCTCTCCCAGGATTTCTCAGAGTATATACTTCCTTAAAATTGCTTGTCTCTTGAAGTGTTTGATTCTTACTTCCAGAACGTTATTACTTAATTGAATTTCTTCTTCCTCAGAATATGATCTACTATAAATTCTGAAATTCCCAAGGATAGTTCATAGTAAACTAATAACATCAAAAAAAAGAACAAAACAATAGTTTTCTCCCAACAACAACAACAAAAAACACTAAACTTTGAAATAATTCTCTCTAAACTGTGCATTATTTATAATTTAAGATGCTTTGTTATCTATGGCTGTGTAACAAACATCCCCAAAATGTAGTAGCTTTGGACAAGAACAATGTATTTTTTCCCTTCATTCTGCAGATTGGCCAGGCATTTCTTCTGCTTATGTGGTGTTACTGCAGCATGGAGATGGCGGAAGGACCAAACTTACTTCCTCAGGTGGCTGGAAGTTGGTGCTAGCTGCAGGCTGGGAATCCCACTGGGACCTTCCATTTGGCTGCTTGTGCTCCCTCCGAGCAAGAAGGCTGGATTCTAAGCAGCAGCTTTCCAAGAATAAGGAAGTGTATTCTGCCAATCACCACAAGGCTTGGGCTCAGAAAGCCTTGGAAGTCACCAGAGTCACCAGCGTGCCACTTGTTGGACCAGTCACAAGGCCAGCCCACATGCAAGGGTGGGGCCCGGAGGGTGTTCTGTTTCCGAAGAAGGAACTGCATGTGCATCCAGGAAGGAAGCAAGTGGCAGCACCCATATTTGGAGACTATCTACCACCCATAGCCTGAGAAAACACAGTTTTCCTCATGACACCTTCTGAAAAAGTATCGTTTTTTACCCCTCAGGCATATGTCTAAATCATCCCATAATTTCTTTCAGGGTCTAAAATAAACTTTCTTCCAAAGGACTCTGACTCACAGCAACGTGGTTAATTCCTCTCACACCTGACAAAGCAACGCCTCTCCTTCGAGTCTCAGTAAGGCAGGCCTACCCAAGAAATACATTTCCCTGGGCTATTAAAATATTATCCTGCTACAAAATACAGAGCAGGTACAGCATGTGCTGATTATCTTGTCATCAGAATGCCTCGTTATGTCTTTCCTTTAATGAGGACTTTATTTGTGAGATTCCTGAGCTGCAAAATACATTCTAATTAATTGTGGAATATTAATCGATTTTAGATATTTTTTAGTTATAATCAAGAAGAGTACAATTCTTTATTCAGTGTAATCAACTCCATGTTGTAAGTGATTTATAGTAAAATGTTGGTTGACCATGCCTATAAATATAGCAGCATACAAAATTAAGATGACAATATAGATTTTTGAGAAACTAAATTTATACCAAATGAAGTTTTAATTGGAATCTGTTTTTTTAGAAGACTAAAGATGTATATATTAATATATGCATACATATGGTAAAATCATCCTAGAACAATGTCTATTAAAAGTAACTTAAATCATTCATGCTTACTTACTTAGTAATATTAGCTTAAATGGCAGCCTATTTACCTAGCGTCTATCCATATTTGTGTGTGTGTTGTCCATGATCATGTACCACGGGGCCTCTTGCTGATACACTTTCGTTGTCGTTAAAGTCAATTTTCCATTCTTCATGGACATTTGGCTTTTTGATCAGGTCTCAATCACCACCTTACTCCTCAGCGTCAGGATATTAACCTACTCAGCTGACATTTGACATAAGCATAACTTGAGAAAACACACACACGGACACAAGCACACCTAGATTAACCATGACCTTTTTAGTAAGTACTGACTTGTAAACTAGGCTACAGTGAATGTAAGGATAAGTCTATTCTTGTTATCCAAGCACAAATATACATGGAATTTCAGCAAGCCATGAATGAAATAGGTTAACAATATCAAACAAATGGATATATTATTTTAGTAATATATTTTAGTTCAAAGAGCTTCCTTTGTAGAAGTATAAAAACATAACAAAATTCAAAACATGTGACCTTATAAAGTTGCTTAAGTTTTCCAAAAAATCTATTCTGAAATTGGCATGAATAGACACAGAGACCAAAGTACTTTTCTTTGAAATATGGAATCATTAAACAGTATGCTCACTTCCCCAAAAGAACAACAGTCTAGTGGCTACTCTGTCGCCAAACAGAAACACCACACAAAACCTTACATATTTGTATTAAAAATTATTATTGAAAGATTTAAGAGCAGAAGTTAAACTTCATAGTTGATGAATCATCTGCACAAACTGCACATACTAAATCTCAAATTTCTTTAGGAAATAAAAGATTTCCATGGTTTGAACTCTTTGGACCCTCTGGTCTTTAGCTTATTTCTAAAGTTTCTCCCTGAAATCACCCCTCCATCACCTCAGAGTGGATTAGTGGAATGAACTAGTCCATTTCAACTGAATGCATAAACCTTGATCTATGCATATAAGATGAACACATTTTAAAAACTCATCTGAGATCTAAATTAATGGAGAGACGTCTCCATTAACTATTAATAGTTTAACTGATTTAAAGAATATTACCAAATGCTTTCAGATAGCTACATTTTGTATTTTTTTTAATTTAAATATCTGGCTTTACTAATTTTTTCCTGAGAAACCCATTAGCAACCTAAATGGAACAGGGTTCAGTCAGACTGGCTGGTTATGAACCCTGACTCCACCACTGAGGGCTGGTGTGACCTTAGAGGTGAGGATGACAACAAGTAGCAATATCTACCTTTTAAAGCGGTATCAGAACTACAGGAGAAAATTAACATAATTAATATAATTGTCATGATAACTGGCATATCTTAACAAATATTAGTATTTCTTATTATTATCATCTATGTTATATTCCAGTCTCTCACTGGAGCTGCACCCCGTAAAACATCTTCATTGAGACACGCTCTTGTTTCATGTGAGATTTGCATCGTTCGGGAACGCACTTCTCATTGTTCTCATCAGAACAAGCACACTTTTTAATACCTTGCAAGGACATGAGCTTTTGTCTTCTCTCCATTTTAAAATCGTGGAGATGCCTCTACCGTCTTCCACATCTACCCCTCTTATTTCTCATTTAATACAATAACACCTCATATTTGGATCGTGCTTTATGGCTTTGAAAGTATGTTCTATTTGATTCTTTCAAAATCCCGGTGACTCAGGACAAGTGCATTCAATATTAATTCAAAAGAAAAAAGTTCTTATTAAGAACAACAATGAGGCAGACACTCTTCTAGTTTCCAGACAATGAAATTAATGGTCATGTTCCTGGATTACTGTAAAGTTTCGAACTTGTTACCTTGACTCTGGGTCATTCCTTCTTTCCTGTCCTTCTTCTACATTGTTGCCAGATAATTTTGCCAAAACACAATGATGTAAAGACCTCAAATTGTCCGTGTGTCTACATAAGAGTCCTCCAGCATCAACTTGGAACTTGGCTAGTCTTTCCCAACATTTTTTATAACGTTTTTAACTCCTAAACTCCATTTTTTTTCTGGCAAGTCTGCTCACTTTCTTTCAAAGATTCTTGGTTTATTTAAATTTTTTTCTCCCAGTCACATTATTTCTTCTTCCTAAAATTCCATTGTTAGTCTTTTTGGATTGTAGAAATCTTACATATTGCTGGCAAATGCAATCCTCTATGCCTACTCTACGGTCGGGTGGTATTTTATGTATCTGAACTTTTTACAGTACAGAGTTTCACACTGCTTAACATTTAACCATTATCCAATTATTTTATGTGTCTTAGTTCTGCCTCCTGGACTAGATTGTAAATCTGAGGAAAGATGGAGTCATATGGATGAGTACTTTTATATTTATCAGATATGTGGAACGTGGCATTTACTCTATAAACACCTCCTGGAGGAGCATTTGATTTTCCAAGACTAGGAATAATAATTTAGTCTAAAGAGAAGCTACCGTGTTGCTAATCTGGGGTTGGCAGTGTCTCTAAAGCATCCTGTATGCCATCTACTTCCAGTTAATATTACTGCTGATCATGCTCAGTTTAGAGACTTTTTGTTTGTTCTTTTTTTTTTTTTTTTTTTTTTTTGCCCTTCTACAAGGCTAATCACAACAAATCCACTCAGGAAGAACTCTTGTATCGCCTTGGCATCAACTCTTCTTTCTCCAGACAAGCCAGGAGTTACATCAGAAATTCCAGAACTGTATGACTCATGCATACCTAGTGTTCGGTGCTGTTGCAATATGTGTTCATAGGTAAAAATATGAATATTGCATTAGGACATGTACATATGTCTAGGGCATTCTTACAACCTTATACAAATGATACCTTTTTGGAGAACTGAGAAGGAAATAGATTTACAATCCTGTAAAATTTGTCCTAACATAAACAAGTGTGAGTGTGTTATACACATGCACACACACACACACACACACTCACACTTTTATATTTTATTCTCAGAAAAAGAATGCAAATGACAGTGGTAGTTAAAAATTGATGTTAGTGTAATTTCAGTTTTCACTAATAGTATTCTTTTGTATCAATCTAAAGCATTTTGACTCCCAGATTAAATTCGGCTTCCCATTATATACAATTCTTTATAATATACAAAAAGAACGTCTGTATTGATCAGTTTTATAAATATAAAGATGCCTTATTTTCTGTCTTTGACAAAAATTTGTAAGATCAGTCTACCCTAAAAATTTATCTCCTTTATCTAAGAAAAATATGTGTAATTTGTATAGAGTAAGTTTGAATGTTATTAAAACAAATGATTATACATTTGGAGATTTTTCAGGATGCTTTAAAATCTTAATTATGGTTATTTTTTTAAAAAAAGTTTAGAATTACAATATTTATTTCAGAGTATGTTACTGAGGTGTTTTCCTAAAGGATCTCCAAGAGTGATACCTCACTGTGCATTTTGGGAACAAGTGAAGTCAATTTCTGCGGACTTTACACATGATTCCTTAGAACACCAAAATCAGATTCCTTGATGATTTCTTCTGTCTCATTTTAACATAAATATCAAATCGCAATTTCAGATAAAAAATGAGTGGAGGTAGGGAAGGTGAAAGAGTTGCTCTTTTAGCTCTGGGGAGCCAAAAGTTAATCTCATCGAGTGAAAAGCGGGAGGAAGCTGAATCGGCGGCAGCCGCAGGATTAATGCAAGGACCTTCCTCACTGGGCAGCATCTGAAATTGAAAGTGTTCTCAGGTCACCACGGTTAATGAGTCTTCCTTACAGGAAGTCATTTAAGTACGGACTTAACTTCCACATCATGTAGAACTGTTCCTTGGCCTACAAAGGTGATAAATAAGCGTTGTCCAGGTCTTTAATAAAACTGGGGTTACAATGTGTGCCCTGTGAACTCATCAAAAGAGCTGGTAGATGAGTTATTTCTTCCCCAGTGAACAAGAGGAATACTAGCCAGGTAAACCCACTCAGAAAGAAAGATAACATTCTTGCATGGCTGACAGCTACTGGTTCAATATGATGTGTTAACCGAGCCAAAAATACATCGTGTGACACGACACCTGAAAAGTGAAAAATCTACTAACCAGCTCAATGTTCCATCTATCTAAGAAATAAGGGTGATTGTAAAAGCAGACGACTGAGAGTGCTTTCCACTTTGGAAGGCTGTGGAGTAGTCATGATCACTGACCAGCGAGTTCTTATTTTTAAAAAAAGGGAAGAATAAATAATAGGTATGACAGTGACAAATCTTCTGGTTCCAGCTTTCAAGAGCTTGGCAGGTGTGAAGAGCACGCTACCTGCCAACTATTCTGTAACTGGAGATCTTGCTGGCAGAGTGAAGGGAACACTGGAATTAACAATCTTCTTCCTGTCACGTGTGCGATAGTGTGCAGATAATTTCCATAAATTACATGAGGATAGTTAAATATTAAGCATAGAAGTTATTCAGAGGCCTCTAAGATTCTGAAAAATTGATTAGTGGTCACTTAGGAGTGACTGCAAATAGTCTCAATAAATCAGATTTTTAACAATTGAGCTTATTTCCTTGTTTTGCATGTGATATAACCTACAATAGTGTTTTCTCACTTGTCTGATAAGTAGCTCTTATTCACTCAAAACTCTGTTTAAGAATTATCTTCTCTACAAACGCTTGGCTAACATGCAGCTCCTTTACCCACGAACAGAATAAGACAATGTTCCTCATCCTCCCTCTGCTTGTAGGGTACCTGCCTGTTAATAGAATTTATCGTAACACAATACAGTTTCTTCTTTCCTCTTTTGCATAAGAACTTTTTCTCTGCAAGCTTGTTGCACAAATGCTTGGAGGGTAAACCCTGGAGACCAGCGGATTAGGCAATCTTTTTAAATTGAAGAGTGTGAGCATTTTGTTGAATAAAACTAAACCATTTCCTTATAATCCCATATTTTCTCAACTGCTGGGGTTTATATTCTCTATTCCAAATTCGTACTTTATAAGAAGTCATACTCCAGGGATCTGGAGTGTGTGTGTGCACGTGTGTCTGTGCGTGTGTGTGTGTGTGTGTGTGCATGCTTGCACATGCATGTTTGCACCACAGTAACTTCCCTGTGTCCTTCACTGGAAGTATGTGACAGTCAGCCAATATTTTTGAGCGCACAAGGACTTTGATGTGGGAGTGCAAAGAATATTGGACTTGGATTCAACATTTAGGAAATTATAAACCAGCTTTTTCATTCACTAGGTATATAAACCTGGGAATGCACCTAAATTGCTCTAAATGTCCACTTTCTCATTTGCAAACTAGTAATGAAAGTGGTGCTCAAAGAGTTGCTATGATCTTCAGTACGATTTCTTTCTTCTGAAGATCTTTATAAAATATATCATTATATTAAGTGAATTTTTTTCTGTCACAATCCTTTAGACATACTTTTTCAGCAATATCACTGCATTTTATTGAGAACTTCTTAAAGGTACTTTTACCTTTTAAAAGTACCTTCTTAACAGTACTATCTGTCACATGTGGTGTTGATTAATGGTGTTGATCAATAAAATGTGTCGTCGATTAATGGATGTACTCAGGACCATAAAGAACACAGAAAGAGAAACAAAATAGAAAATAGGAAACATAGAGGTATAAAAACAAAAAACAAAACAAAGGCAGAACGCTACATCCCAGACCAGGTCACGTAGCTGAGCTTTCTAGCCACTGCTCTGACTCTAGCACGGGCTCTGCTCTGACTGGTGACACAGTCTGAGAAACAAAGTCATCGTTCTTTGGATACGCAGGTGCTCACTCACTGTGCCCATGAAAGGACAGCAGTGTGACCCCTGTCAAGTGTGACGATCAGCCTAAAAGGAACATCTGTTTAATTTCCAATCTTTCTAATTTAGTTAAATTTGGGTATAGGGTTTCTGGTTTATTAAAACCTATTATTAGTTGAATAACTTAATTAGTAAAATACTTTTAATGACGCTTTCCCAATTGGTGGTGCCCTTTATCATATTTTGTATGAGTTTTGGAAGCAACTTTGGGGAGGGCCACATTAGATGATTTAAAAAAAAAAACCTTCACAAATTAAACTACTCAGATCTCAGATCGAATGGTTTGGTAACAGCTGGGGAAACAGTTGTGATGAGGAGATAAAGTGAGATTTGACTAGAAAGAGGTGTTAAAAGAAAACTGAGAAGTGACAGAGGTTTAGGCTTATAGGGAATGATTAAAGAACAAGGTCACTGTGAGTATGTGGATCAAAGACATTATTTCTACAGTCTAAGCCTAAGAATATCACTGAAGGATAGAGAAGACACATCTTGAACATAATGAAAATCTTCAGGTTAGGTAACTTCTTCTAAATTCATACCCAGATATTGGACTCTACAGTGTACATTTTACTTAAATATTTGAAAACCTGAGCTCCAATTGTTTCTGAATTCAACTATATCTATATCTGCATTGTCTAATTTATTTTATTAAGTAATTATTTAGCATCTATAATATATAGGTGACTATGATTTTAGTATGTTTAATATCTATTGAATAAATCAATAGATAACACACCAGTCTAGTAGTAAATAAATTTACAATCTTATCAGAAAGAGAGATAACCAAAGAACTTGCTGTGAGGCTGAGAATTGTATTTTTGATACAAAATGATATTGACTACAGTGGTTCCCAAGACACAGGATCGTAACAATCAACTGGTCAGTATATAAACTACATGAATTTCTTTTGTCCCATTCAAGATCTGCTGAAGTTTCATAGAAAAACAATGCCTTCGTCTGGATACCTCCTGAACGACTTGCCTCAGGCTGTTTCACACTTAACTGTTTTTTTAATAAGTAGAGGGAGTACACTCTAGAATAATGATTTAAATGTATAGTAGTTATGTAAACCAGTAGCATAGTTGTTTATTATCATTATCAAACAGTATGTACTAAATATGACTGTATGTGTACACTGTGCCGTAGGTTTGTTTACACCAGCGTCAGCACAAGCAGGTGAGTCATGTGCTGTGCTACGGCGTTTCCATGCCTATGACATTACTAAGGGACAGGGATTTTTCAGCTCCTTGTCATCTTATGGGAGCACGATCATATATGTGGTCTGTTGTTGACCAAAACACAGTTCTGTGGTACACACCTGTGTTGGTACCGAAAGTATGATATCCACGTTAGAGATAATTTCAGAAAAAAAATGACAAATGCTAACCCAGTCAGGTGATGAAGGCTAACATTGACAGTGTTACGCCACGTTGATAATCAGTACCCCAGATATGATGTGATAAAAATGGCACTTTATCAATGTGATCTTTTTCCCTACAACCCATAACCCCAGTCTATTCATGTGAAGAAAACATCAGACCAATCCTAATTAGTGGATATTTTAGAAAACACCTGACTCGTACTACTCAGACTCTCAAGGTTATCAAAAATAAGGCAAGTCTGAGACACTCTCAGGACTAAGAGAGGCCGAAGGAGACATGAGGACTGCGTGTGAGGTGATATCCGGGGTGGGATCTTGGAACAGAAAAGGGACACCAGGTAAAAACTGAGGAAATGTGAGTAGCGCGTGGACCTTGGTTAGTAACGGTGCATCATGACTAGTTCATTAGTCCTGACCTGTGTACCACACTAATGGAACATGCTAATATTATAATAGGGGAAGTTTGATGTGGGGCATACAGCAATTCATTGTCTTATCTTCTCAATTTTTCTGTAAATATAAAACTATTTTATTCTAAAATGAAAAGTTTCCTTAAAAGCAGATATTATCAACCTAATTATTGTTTATTTTTATATAATACTTTCCAACAATTCTACTGAACAGAAGTAATCATAAAAGACTACTAGGACCATCAAAACCTGACGTAAACAAAATTAGAATAAATCTCTCCTTTCCCATTAGAATTCTCTTAAGAGAGAACACTACAATTTGCATTAAGCAGGAATGTTTTTTCTTAAGTGCCTCACAGGTAATAGCATTTACATATTATGTAAAACAGCAAGGTGCCTTCTTCTGGTCTGTCTTTAACAGAGATCTAGGTACATGACCTTGGTTATTTTCTTTCTTTTTGGGTCTTACTTTCCTCAATCATGAATAAGAAATTTTGTAAAATATCTCTATATTCCTTCTTAGTTTTAATATTCCATGAGTTAATAGTATTTCTTTGCTTTAGTCCATTTCATCTTCTATTTGATGTTTTAATATATGCAATCATTGGTCGAAAAGTTGGTCGAAAGTTGCAAAGTGCTAATCACCAAGCAGAATTAGGTTTTGGGGAACAGAGATTAGGGTTTTTTCAGAAGAGAGATATAAACGAGTTTCTATGTCACACATTCCATTCTGGAAACATCATATGATTGCATTAGCCCTTTGCAAAAATATAAACAGGCATGCATGCTAGAACAAATTTCCCTGAGTATGTTTGCTATTGCGGATGTTTTCCCTTTAATTATGGACATTTTCAAATATCCAAAAAAAAAGTGGAGAGAAAAACTCTCATGGACCCATCACTCAGCTTCATCATCCATCAATATTTTGCCATATTTCATTTGTCCCACTCTTTTTCAAAAAACTATTTTCTTCTGAATCAATTCAAACAAGATACATGTTTAATTATTTCCCATGAATTATTATTAATTTTCAGAATAAAAAGCTCATTCTGTGCAAATGCTAAGGCAACCAATGACATTCGGTTCATGTATTCCTTTTCTCTTTCTCCTGCTTTTGTCTCTTTATTTTCTTTTAGAATCTCATTATGTGCACTAAACATGTTGCAGTAAATTGTCATTATTACTAGTGTCCTGGTATTTTTTAGTAGCTTGTGGTTTGATCTTTAATAGGTTTCTCAGAATGTGCTAATAGGGACATAAGCTATGCACCTTGCATGTTCATACATATTTGAATTAAGTCTTTATAATTAGTGGGCAGTTTGGTTGCATATAAAATTCTTGCCTCACAGTTCTTTGCTAGAATCTCTTAAAATATTACTAGTACTGTATTGTCTTCTGTTATAAAACGTTGCTGTGAGAAGCTTGATGCCAGTTTGATTTTTTTCTAAATGACTCAGTTTTTCTTTCCAAATGCCCAAATATATTTTGTTTACCTTAAAAGCTAATCATTTTTCTAAGATATATCTCAAAATGTAGTATTCTGAGGTGAACTTCTAGGTACAGAGTTTTCCTGTCCAATATTTAGACCTGTATTATTTTATATTTTGGAAAGTTTTTCTTGGTTACAGTTTTAAGAACTGATGATTGTACATCTTTGGCACTCTTCCCAGTGTCTTTAAATATATGTATGATACATCTTTTTTCCTGTCTTTTATGCTCACTACTATTTTTTTTTCTTTATTTCTTCATGTCTATTTTATTATTTCACTCTTCTTTTTTTATTTTCCAATTGTGTTTGCATTTGTTTGGTCTTGTCTCCACCTACTATAATCTCCTTTTCTGAATTTTTTCCTTCTCTTTTTAGTTTATTTCTATTTTGCCACTGTTTTTCTCAGATCCACTTTTTGTTTCATTTCTTCTTTTTTTTTGTCTTACTGTGATTTTTCACAGATTTTTTGTTTTGTTTTGTTTTCTGATTTTTCCTTTTGCTTGTTTTGACACATTTGCTTGTTTTGACAGGTTTCATCTTTTTTGTATCTGCATTTTTTCAGTGTTTATATGATCTGTTGGAATATTATTAGTTTTTTTTCCTCTGGTTCTCCTGTACATATGCATGTGGTTTTGATGATCTTCCTTCTTGCTGCTCATTTGTGAGCGAGATGGGTAAACAAGGCCTGTTAGAAAACGTTCCGGTGTAAAGGTTGGGATAAGCTGGGTAAGCCTTCCCGGCCACAAATCTGAGTCTCCTCTGCTGACATCTCATACTAAAACACATGGCCTCTTTGTGCACTTGTGTCCCTCATTTGCAAGATTAAGCTGGATTCAGAAACCCTTCCTGCCTTTCTCTCTGTAAATCCAGACGCTCTACAAATCTTGTCTAAGGCAGAGCTTCTACCTTAAAAGATTTTATTTTTCTGTTACAGCGTATTTTAATTCCGCCTTTTCTTCTCCCTGGAATTCTTCAACATTTCTACCTTTCTCAATGTAGATTCTGTTAGAAGCATTGTTTCTTTTTTTTTTTTTTTAATTCTTCTTAGTGGATTTCTGTCCTTCTAAAAGCACTTCAATATTTCTGAAATTTTTGAGGGCTGAAGAAACTTTGCACTATTTGAATTTCATTATGTGTTCCGGTTGGTGGTTCCCTGCGGTCCCACTCTGCTGATTGAAAATCTGGAGCCCGTAAAACTTTCTCCCAACCTCACTGGTGTCTTTGTGACTTGCTAATTTTGATTTTACTCAGCCCAGGTTGCTCTCCTTTTGGGGACGAGTTTCACTTTGCAATGTTCGTTGTCCTTTGTCCTCACCGTTTCTGTAACTAGAATGGCATATCTGCTTATCACCGCTGGGTCCTGTCGCTCCTGTCTTAGCAACGCCAAAACTTTGGGGCTTGTGGAATTATTTATCATCTGCTTTGTTGAAGATGTCACCAGTTCTTTTTTAACTATCTTAATTGATTCATCAGTTTTGAATGGATAAGAGAACAGTAAAAATAAATATGTTATTTTTAAGTGCTTGCTATTTAACCAATGGAGTTTTCAGGGACTTCACACTTTTTTTCTCATATAGTTATAAAGATGAGAGGTTGAAACTGCATGTAAGGTGATCAAGAGAGCCTTGCTGTTGGCCTTGGGTTGAGTAAACTTTAGACAGGTTTCTTCCTAACTGTAGCCCCTGATCTCTCTTTTCTTAGGGCATTAAAAAAACTTGCAATTATAACTTCTTTCTCTGCTCCTTTGAAATGTAAATCTCCCAACTCTTTCCAGTTTTACAACCCAGGAATGTCTTTTTCAAGGACCTTGGAGCCACTGCTTTGAAATGCAGTCATCATGGAAGACAGCAGGGCTATCTCCCAGTCTCCTTGGGAGGATGACAGCCTAACTCTGATAAGGACCAATCAGCAAACAGAGGTGGCCTGATCACAGTGACCAACCTCCACCTAATGTCCCCCTGGACACTCCCATGGCTCACTGCTACATTTTTACTGCTTTTTGTTTCTAGGTAGTTTTCCCTTTCTTTCCCCTACTGCAATAGCCTTGAATAAAGACTTCCTTGCCTGTTTAACTCATCCACTGCAATTTTTCTTTGACACAAAAAGATCCTTCACAGATTTAAGAAGTCTAACATGGCAGATTTTTATCTCTGGCTGTCCCCAAAGAAATGCTTTTGCTTCCACGAATTTCTGATTCATGAAGTCATTTTCAGAAGACTAAGGAAAATGTTTTCTTAAATTTGGGAGCTAATATTTATTTTCGGTAAAGACCACACCAAAGTCCTTTAGTTTCCTTGGATACTTAAATACATACAAGGTCATGTTGAATTATGTGCCAAAATAGCTGAGAATTACACCAGATGGATGATAACTTTATATTTTTAGAAATGAAACATCTTAATGAGAATGAGTTGAACTACGGGGCAGGAAATGAAATGACTTAATTCTCTAAATTGACGTACCCACACCTAAGCAAGTCCTTCCATATATGCCTCATATTACTAAGGTGTTAAAAGGGATCAGCTAACAATATCAACAACATCACACACACACACACACACAAACACTCACTCCAAACTAAAATTAAAATGTATGCTTAAAGTGTTTCTATCTTTTGGAAGTCCTTTATGAATACCAGATTACTGGATCACACCTGGCAGGCAGTTTTGTTTTAAATTAGCTTTCCAAGCCCAACTTGACAAGGATAACTACCTTTATAGCTTCGGAGAGACATATATTGTAATTGCTATTTTAATGTAAAAAAAAATGCAGAAGCTCCATTGAGAGACAACTGCTGGGTAAAGTAGGAAGTAACCCATATTTTCTCTCCTTTTCTTCCTACTTATTTTCAAAACTTTCACAGAGTAGGTACTTCCAAATTCTTCCCGATCTATATATGTAGGCAAGTGGGTGCTCTTAAACTGTGTGTCAGTGTGCACGATTTCAGGACCAATTTAGTGCGGCAGACAGGATTTCCCTAAATCTATTTATGATCTAAGGTCAAACAATTGTTTTCTTTCTCATGGGAAGGAGTAGCGTAATGTAGCTAGCAGCCACTTTTATTTGAGGAATGTAATAAAAGAGACTCTGTAGAAGGGCTTTTGCATCTCATTATCAAACCTTCTACTAAAGTAGTTCTTTATAATGGAAAAAAAGGAACCCTTTCTCCTGAGACTATCTAAAGCTTTATGCTGTTCATTAAAAGGGCTGAACAGAGAGGTCTCACATCTTTATTCAAAGCTAACATTAGACAAGTCTTTAAAAAAATTATTAGAGCCCTCTTTGTTACCAATTCTACCTCGTTTCTTTAACCTCATCCTCTGGCTGTGCACAGAACCCTCCAAAAAAAGCACATTCAATTCCCTTTACTGCAAATGAAGATGGACTTTCTACCGTGCCACACGAATATTAACCAGCGCGGGGGGACACTGGCAATCTGGAAGTGTATGCAGAGTTTATCTCTTTTCATTTCTAAAAGAAGCAAATCCATTAAAAAATACTTGACTGAGGCCCAGGAACACAAATTATAAGAGTGGTAAAGAAATAATTAAAATGAGGTATTGAAGCTAAAGATATTCTAATCCTGTGGGGCTGTGATAAGAACAAGGTGTCAGGTAACGGGAGGAGTGAGGCTAAAGTCATTGCTTGGAACAAAGTAATGCCCTTCCTTTCCAGTTCCCGCAAGGAGACATTTTCTTAATAAACAGTTGAAATTAACAATGCACTTTCAGGATCACCAGAGAATGGATAATCAAGTTCGGTGTCACCCATGTGAACCAGTCTCTTTGGCCTTGTTCCTTATGCTTGGAAGAACAATCCATGTTTATGAATACAAAAACAGCTGAAGATAATATATTTCATGTAATTACTATTGAAACTGCTGAAAATCCCACCTGAGACAAGTTCTGAACCCCAGAAAGACTACGGAGTGTTCATGCACATGCTGCTGGCAGCAATAATCTGAAGCTCTACTATAAGATCTAGAGAATTCCAAGGCACAGGGTCTTTGCATAATGAGAAAATCCGACCAGAAGCTGGCTTGTTTTCAGTAGTCTGTGTTACTGTGGGCACACATGGGGCAGGGTCTGTCTTTCAAACTGCTGGTTTGTGAGCTGTGCATGGGTAGGTAACAGGCTTCAAGTACAGACTGTTGAAGGTCAAAGCTTGGCTACCCTCCTTATTAACTGAACAAACAACTTAAGCTTTCCGTGAGTCAGTTTCTCCATCTATAAAATGGGCACAGTGACAGTTTCCATCTCACAAGGAGGTGAATAGTGCCTGGCACATTCCAGCACTCAGTAAACAGCAGTTGTTTCTAAAAGCTGAGTTTTACAATGACACTGTTTTCTTCCCCCTTCTTTCTGTTTCCTCAAGCAAGTAACAGTCATCACAAAAAAAATTTAAAATACAATTGAGCCTAAAGAAAATCAGATCACTCTTGTTCCCACCATTCCAAATATACATGGGTGTATTATATCCTTATCATTTGTTTAATGTCACTATATACTTTCATCAATTTGATATATATTTATCATAGACTTAAATGAGCCTTGTTCTGCATGATGTTCTATGTAAATAAAGCAAGCAAATATACTGCCTTCGAAGACTTCATATTTCAGTGGGTAAGAAAGACAATTTATCACATACATGCATGCATGCATGAATGAATGCATCCATACATGCATATACATACATGTATGCACATAAAATACTGTTAGACAAAAGTGCTATAAAAAAAATTCTATTAAGTGATAGACAATGTTATTTTAGATAATGAAATGCTTTCTGAGGTCATATCAGAGTAGAGGCCAGAATGCAGAGAAGGGAATATCATGTGGACATCTAGAGAAATCATTCTCTAGGCAGAGAAAATGAAGGGTGAAAAAACATGTGCGGCATGTGTGGAGTATTTCAGGCACCACCGAACTGGTCTGCCTGGAATTCCATGAGAGGGGAGCAAAGGGGAGATGTGGTTTAGCTGCACCCAGTGATCAGAGCATCTATGGATGGGACCCCAGTGCAGGGGCATCAGATTTATTTCCAGTGGAAGAGATTCCATTGGAGAGTTTAGAGATACTAATATTTGTAAATACTTAAAAATAGTATTCTGTATGGTTCTGTAACAAATACATGTTATTTTATAATTTATGCTTCAATGACATAAAATACATGTGTATAATTAGTCCTGGAAACTGAAGGAATTTGGGGAAAAAGAGTGCTGTTCATATTAATAATCATGCTGGGATAATGAAGATGATGGACCACTTCAGGACACGAGGACCCAATATATGGTAAGTCAATTCCACTGTGGTGGTTCCTGTAGGATTTTCTTTCATGCAGCTGTGGGAACTCCAGTGACAGGAATGGCAATATAGCTTTACAAACACATGTTTTGTTTACATGGCCAAGCTGGGAAAAAAGGTAGCCAAATAATATCATGTCCCAGGAGCCCTCAAGCACACAGGCTTGGTATAAATTCATCCAAAATTCATCTTTTAGAATGGATGAGACCAACGACATGTTGCTTCTCTCTTCATTATTATTTTTATTATATTATTATTTATCATTTTATTTTGTATTCATGTGTTTTTTTAATGATAGAGGTATACACTTATGCTAGGCATTCCCAAATTAATGATTTTCACTGCTACCTAATTTCCCACTCCTTGTGGGTAAATATTTTTTTGATTGTTACTAATCAACAGAAAATATATCAAATTTTTGTGATCTGTATTTCTAAGTTTTGATCATGTTGGTGCATCCATTATATTTGTTCACTTCTAAACGGCTTGCTGATCATCTTAGTACATTTTCAAAAGTGTTGCTATTTATTATAGATAGTATTCTATACATACTCTAATTATGTGTGCCCAATCTGACTTTTTGATGCTTTGTTTTTAAATTAGCATCTGTTCTATATTTTCCTTTATGGCTTTCATGCTTATGTTTAAAATCTTGTTCCCTAACTCAAAATTATACAAGTATGTATTCATTCATTTTTGAAAATATTTCTCTCACATTACATTAGCATATAGATCTTGAACCATTTGGAATTTATTGTTGTATGATGTAATATCAGGATTTGGCTTGTTAAAAGTTAAACAGTTTTATGTTTCCTGTGTTAGCTATGTCTCTGAGGTTTTCAGTTCCTCCCCAGTTCTTCTGTCCTCCTCACGAAAAGAGGTCAGGAAGCCTGTGAGCCATGTTCCTCAACTTGCTATCAAACGACCTTGTGATGGGCTCTGTCCAAGGGAGGCACTGACAGTGCTGGAAGGCAGAGGAGGGAGGAAGCCGTTCACGTCCCTGCTCTGTTGCAGCTTAGGTAGCTTCGGTGCTGATTTCGGCCCCGTGAGGAGCTGTCCTGGCCCCAGGTGCTGGCTTCATGGGCGCAGATCCAGCAGTAGCAGCGGCTGCTCATGCTGAGCGGTGGGGCATGGGCCGCATCTAGGAGCACAGCACCCTCCAGCACCCACCTTTCTCTACTGCACTATCAATGCTTTTAATGGTTTTAAATCACTTCATATCAAATATGTGTTTCAAATACCTGGAGTGGCTTCTATTTTCCTCCCTGGACACTTACAAGATGCACCAATTATTTGCCAAGTTGTCACTTTGCTCTTATACCGAATCCCCTCCACTCCCCCTCCCAACACTTATCAACGCTGAAGGTACGTTTCACATGTCCTTCTGCAAAAAAACCTCCACCTCAAAACTCTCGAATAAATCCTGCAGCCATAGGGATCTTTTCCAGGTACAAATCTCATATAGTTGTCCTCAGCTTTGCTAAAAACTTTCAAAGAATACCATGTCTCTTTCAATAAAGACAATGTCTGTGAAAGGATCTACACGATGCACCTTGAATGGTCTCCCCGGCCCGTCTCAACCTGGGCTCCTGCTCACTGTTGGGACACGCTGTACCCTGGTCTTCCTCCAGGCGCTCATGCTGCACACTCCTCTCCGCCCAGACCTCACGTTCATGCTGTTTCCTCTCCTTTGAATGCCCTCTCTTCCCTTTGTTCACTTTTGCAGTCCCAGGATAATTATTACTTATTAAATCAAGACTTCTCATAGCTCTCTGATTACTCAAATCCTCTATTAAAATTCATTACTGTGTTCATATCCTACATTATACTTGGTAAGATTATAAATTTATATATGCTGTGGAGATTATTTGACTAATATCTGGTCTCCCTCACTCCAAGACTCAAGGCACCTGCTCATTCTTTAACTGCAGAGTCCAGCATGTTACAGGGCAGACAGAATGTTCTATTTGTTGTGGCTCTTGTTTCTGGAGTTTCCATGGGACTCATGTGTTGTCTCATTTCTGTGCTGGTGTCCACCTGTATAATTAGAGAAACATTCGAATATATTTTGCCACATCACTTGGCAAGCCTTTCTTCTTATTGCTCTCTTTTCTAGATTTCATTGGCTATTCTTGCAAATTTTTTCAGATGAACATTATCAACGTTACTTGTCCTAAAACGATAAACACACTGACAGAAATTCAAATGATTAGGCTTTAATAATAGCTAACTTTTTCATATACTGTATTATTTTAGGGAAGACAATATTTTCCAAGCAATCCTTTAGTACAGGGCATTTGATTTGTTTGCGGTTGTTTTATATTATAAACAACTGTGTCTAAATGCATGTGAAATGTGTGTATATATATTTTTTAAATTTTATTTTCTGTATATTATGTTTTGACATCTTAAAAAAGCTTTATCTCTGGGGAGAGACTGCCTCTCCTGGGCTAGTTTCAATACTTACAGATGGCAAAGGGGTATCCCTCTCAGATGCAAACTAACCAATCTTGAATTCTTACCTCCCACCACCTCTTCTATCTGGTGCATGTGCCCCGGGATGCAATGTCCCTCTACCTTCCTCATCGCAGGTCGTGGTTGGCTGGAGACCACTCCTATAGCCCGGTTCTAGGGTGGCCGATGAGGAAGGCTGGATAATGTCAATTACTCATATCCTGCTTAGCTGTTCAGTCACTTTCCCACAGCGGATGCCCCCAGTAGGCATTAAGCACATGATGTGACAGTCCGCACACGCGGTGCCCACTCCCACATGTCCAGCAACATGCCCTCATTCCAGACCTCCTTGTCTATGATTTTCCAGTGCTTTTCTTTCCAGACCCCTGACCAGCCATCAGGGATAAAATGAAATGTCAGTTTTAAGATGAAAGGAGAAATTTGAAACATTATATATTTAAATAAAGATAAATATCCAGATTACATAAAAATTCTGCTACTAGAGATACATACATAACTACTGTTTGTTATGTTAATACTACGGAATACTATGGAGCACTCCACAGTTTTTTCCTATAAATGGTAAAATGTTTTAGACTTTATAAGCCATAAAGTCTCTGTGGCAGATACTCAGTTCTGCCATTGCAACACCAAAGCAGCTGTAGACAATATGGAAATGAATGAGCGTTACTGCCCCACAGCACAGAATGGGGGCTAGATGTGGCCTCTCGGCCATCCTGGTAAGCAAGTGAAATCAGTTCCCACAATGATAATTACATGATGTTAACATTTCTTTAAAATTAAAAAAAAATGCAAACCATATTTAAACATATTAAAACTATTTTTAATACAGAAAAATGTGACAATTCACTTCTAGGTATTTAAAAAAGAAAAATGAAAACAAATATCCACAAAAGACATGTAGAAGAATACTTATAGCATATTTATTCACAATAGCCCCAAACTAGAACCAGCTGTCCCCCAAGACTCCATCAATAGCAGAATGAATAAGCAAAATATGATATATTCATATGACGGGATTGTACTAAACAGTAGAAGGAAATAAACTATAACATGGATGAATCTGGAAACATTCTGGTGAGTAATAAGAGACTTATAAAAATATGGTATGCATACCGTATGCTCTTGTTTTTATAAAGTTCTAGAGCAAGTACAAGTAATTTATGGTAGAAAAAGGTCAGAAGAGTGGTTGCGTTGGAGGGAGGGAAGTGCAGATTCACTAGAACGAAGCAGGAGGAGCTTTCTGGGGTGATAGAAATATTATGTCTTTATAGGGATGTGAGTTACACTGGTATACATATTGCCAGAACTCATTAAGGGTAAACTTATATTTTTTGGATTCTTTTGAATGTGAATTTTATCTCAGAAGGGGAAAAATGTAAACTCACATCGTACACTAGATTGCATGCTTCCTGAAGCATTTGGAGTTGTACTGACGCTGCAACTTACCTCAAAAACATCGGAAAATAAAATGGGTTAATAAATAAAGGGATGGATAGATGAATACGTGCAATAAAGCAAATTTTTAGAAAAATAGCACTTGTAAAATCTAGATGGTTGGTATATGGCCATTTGCTATAAAATTCTTTTAAGGTTTATGTATGTTAGAAAATTTTCATTATAAAATATTGGAAGAAAAATAAAAATTATAATCATCCTTTTAAGGATAATGGTATTTACCATTATTATTTTATTTCTACTGCCTAAATGATATACTTTTGAGGAAATTTGATACAACATTGAGAATTTACAGAAAAATAATATGAAGCAGTAATTTTATATTTGGATGAATTTCCATTATTATTCAAATAAAACTTTCTTAATATTCATTTTCCATTGACTATGAACCTCTTTTTCATGGGTTCCAGAAAGATTCTGTTAATTCATGTATATATATAAAGCAATTTTTCCTAGATAAAAAAGTATTGTATATTATCTTATAATCATATACATATCAACTTTATTCATGTGTTAACTTCTAATATAATTTTTTTTGTTTTACTATGGCATTTCTGCTCATGCTACGTAATATATTCTACAATATATTCAACAATGATGGCATTTATTTAAATTCCTTTATTTAATGAAGGAATTTATTTAAATATGTCTCATTAAAAATATTTACATAACTTTAGCAATTAAAGTAGTGATTTAAACATTTCTGGCAAATACGGTTAGCCTATGTTTAAAACAATTGAAATCATTTCCTTAAAATATGGGTAAACTATTCTCTCTTTTTCTCTTTGTTGTTTTTTTTGTTTGTTTATTTTTTCTTGAAAGGTGGGATGTTGAAATTCTCCTGATTAGAAGCTCTAGAATTTAAAACTTCAAATTTTCTAAATTTAAATGTATCAAGATCACATTTTTAAAAAAAGAGTAATGTCATGTAATGTTATCATTGTTTTGCAACTTTAAATTAACAGTATGTCTATTATAATATTATTTATTAGTTATATTCTTCTAGAAGTTTAACCTATTCTTTTCATATAATATTAGTATTTGATACTTTATAGTAATTACCCTAAGTTATAGGCTGAATAGTGCCCCCCCAAATGTTTATGTTGAATTTCTAATCCCAATACCTCAGAATGTGACAAAATTTGGAGATAGGCTATTTAAAGGGTTTATTTAGGTAAAATCACGTCATTGGGGTGGGCGCTAATCTGATGTGACTGGTGTCCTTATAAGAAGTGGAGATGAGGACAGAGACACACAAAGGGCTGACCAGGTGAGGACACAAGGAAAACAAGCATCCACCAGCCAAGGAGAGAGGCCTCAGGAGAAATCAGTTTAGCTGATGCCTTCATCTTGTACTTCTAGCCTCCAAGACTGTGGGAAAATAAATTTCTATTGTTTATGTCTCCTAGTTTGCTGTGCTTTGTTATGGCTGTCCTGGGAAACTCACACAATGTGGACTGTCATTTCTCAAATTATCCCTCAGAACCAAAAGTCCTCAAAAAGTTTTAAAGTGCTTTTTTTTTAATTTGAATATATATGCTATATAGAATTTATTTTGGAAAAGATACAGTTTGAAATGGCATCAATATGTGGTCGTTTTAGATGCTCACAAAGAACTCCTGACAGAACGGGTTAAGAAGGAAATGAAGAAACTCAGTCTAGATTTATTTATTTTTATTCCTTATATGACATAGCTCTTGAAAAATTGTAAATATTATTTAAAAAAGAACAGTAAGTGATTATATTGTGTAAACTCCTATTGTCCAAATGGGTATTGTGTCTGAAAGTTAAAATATCCAGTGATAACATCAGTCACATATTTAAAAAGTGTTTAAAAAGTATTATAAATTATACTTTTTGGGTATTATAAATCAAGCAGCTCAGATGGAATGGAAGAAAATGTACTCTGAAAAAAATCTGTCGGATTACTCATCCTGATGCCATAGATACATGTGAATAGATGAATAAAATTATTTTGTGTAAGAGTGGACATATGCTATATATATAAATTAATATGCCATTTATATAATATATTAACTTAATACGTATAACAAAATAAATGAATCTTAAAATTAGACATGTAACTGTTTCATCTACATCCTTAGAATTTAGACACCCAAGATCAGCAAAAAGCTTCTCCGCCTTAATGAATATATGCTTCGATTATTTGAAATAAGCCAGCAGGAGATTATACTTTGTGTGCATGTGCGTGTGTGTATGTGTGTGATGTATCTTTTCTGCTTTTGCACAGGAAAATTGTCCTCGTTATTTTTTCAAAGAGAGTTGAGAAAATGTTTCAGAATAAGATAAAAAGGAGAGATGCACAGAGTGCTTGAAAACAGTATAACTCGTGTTATCTTAACTCCTTGCCTGTCCGTCATGTTTGCAATGCCCATGAGCTTTGCAATGACAACAAGCAATTCTAGACGTCTCCCTTGTGCCAAACTCCAGGCAATGAGTGACTTTGCCTTCCATACCTGCTTGCTAGTGCAGCACAAGGGTAATGAAAGTAATTTATGTATGGATGTTCTCTTGTTCCTGCCACCCATTTGCTTTGCTCTTCACACTTCTCCCTTCCCACCTAGTCTTTGGAATCCCCTGACTCAGGGAAGGGAGGCCATGGCAGAACTGAAAAGTAAACAAAAGAAGTTAGCGCTCGGTTTGGAGCTTTTAAAAGTGCAGGACCTGTTCTAAGCCACAGCTTTGGGACTGAGTGTCCTTGGACATCCGCTGCCCCTCCCCGGTGTCTCTTGCAAACCAACAGGGATGAGGGATGGGATCAAACACTCTCTCTGCTGGGTAAGAAAGGAAGCCAAAGAGCTTGACCCTGTGAAGCGGGACTTGCATCGAGGGGTCTTGGGCCAAGCGGAGCTGAGAGAGAATGATAAAACCACCAGACAAATTTGTCAATCTAAGGCCACTGAAGACTTCCTATTTTTCTTTAATGAGATTTGGACGAGAAAATAGCTGACAGTCCTTCACGTTGTAGCAGCATCATGCATCAGCAGCTAAAGTCAGGAGGCATCGTTGCCGGCTGCCAGAGAGGATCCAGGAGGTCCCGATGTCCTGACAGGGGCACAGTAGTGGCTTGGGGCCACCAGCCGGTAGACCCAGACTCCACGGAGTGACAGCAGTGCTGCAGGTTGAACGGAGAGGGGGAATTTCAATGACTCCAATGGCAAATAAAAAATAAGACAAACCCCATTTTTGTCTTGACCAACGAGGAGAAACAAGAACAGATGTCATTTTGAGTGACAGTTGGATCTGAGCATAAGACTGACTCAGAGATAATGCTGGAATTATCAGGATCAAGAACTACAGATCCGTGTGCCAGCCAAGCAGCACAGCACCACCTTCTGAACACCCTTTCCACAGCTGCACGACAGATTGCAGATGTGTGTGGGGGGGTGTCAGCCCAGAGCACTGCCAGACTGAGGCCACCGCAAACGGGGATGCAACCCTACCGAGATTCCCAGCGTCACTTCTCTGGTAGTGACCTCATTGGTTAAGAGTCATAAATCTCTGGTTTAAATGAAAGCTTAGAATTATTGGTTACTTTCACAGCAAAACTGTGTGAGTAAAATTGGACTGAGGAGTTGTTCAAATACTTATATTTGGTCTTAATTATTTAGCAGCCAGGTCACAAACAAAGATAATGCCGTTTATAAACCTGGAAATGTTAAGTAGCAATATTATCTTTATACACACAAACCCAGTCAAGCTAAACCCACCATCAATCAGACACCTTATTAAAACAGCTACTTGGTAGACTTTTACAAAATCTATTTGTTAAAGAACCAAATGTTGTGTTTGTGTGTAGATACAGTGAGAATTGTATTCTGTCCCCCAAACATACCTTCCCTTCTTGAAACTTGTATCTAAACCACTAAGTAATAGAAAAATTACTTAATGTTCCTTATAAAAGTCATAAAAATATTTTTAACTTTGATAACTATGAATATACTCCTTAGGCAGTTAAATGTGTAACAGAAACATTTGAGTAATGCTTCTTCCTAAAAATTCTTTGCTACATGTATCAAGTGAGCAGTGTCCCAGAATTATTTAAGTGACAGATCACCAACCAGATCTGTTGGCTATTAAGATGCAGCTATCCAGGCTGTGTGTCCTGCCTGTTACATCCTCCCAACCCCATCACAGGCGACCTGCTCCAAGTTTCCTGTTCTCCCCAAAACACAGACCTCTTTTTTCCTCCTTCAGTTTTTCAAAAGACCTTGTTCTTTTCCTGCAGATCCCGGATCAACAGGTAGAAGGCAGGCACCTTCTACCTGCCCTTTGCTTCTCTGCTCCCCTCCCCCAACTGCCTTCCCCTCCACCCCCGCCCCACAAACTCCCATCACCTGACCAATTTACATGTTCTCACAGCACACGATATTTTTTTTCATAGTACTTATATAATTTTGAGACTATTTTATTTGGGAAATGATTATTTGATTAGTATCTATTTTATTCTCTCTGATTTGTAAGATTCTTGATGGATCTTAAGGTTTTCTTACCTTCATGTCTTGACAGAAGGTAGATTCTCAGTGCTTTTTCACATGTTAACAATATAATGCCAAAGGACAAACAGTATAAATCAATCTTAGATGTTTCCATAAATCTCTGAGTTTATAATCATCCTTTGAAAAGGTGAAGGGCAGAGTAGATGATTACTTTAAAAGCACTTTGACATGTCAGTACATCTGACCCAGTAACAGGTAGCGAGAAGAAAGCATGAAGGAGAAGCGTTGGGTTCCCTCCCCTGGACCTCTTAACTTCTCCCTACATAAAGATTCTGGTGCAGAGATCCGTGGATTCAGAGCATCTCCCCCAACATGGGACCATGAACGAGAAGCAGGTATATCCTGTACAGGTTGCTCTTGAGCATCAAGAATAACAACGACCTTCATTCTTACACCAGGAAAACCCAAGTCCCGAGACAAGCTTCTGAGTCACATACTGAGACGAGGAAAGAGAAATATATTTCTCAGGTTATTATTCAACTTCTAAAGAGATATCAAGTGATTTGCCTCAGTCATATTAGTTCGTGGTGTCATAAAAAGAGCTACATTTTTAACATTCGAATCTCAGAGTTCATCCTCATCCTGTTATTTAATTTTTGCCAAATGCTTTTTTTTTGTTTTTTTAAAAAACAATCAGTTTTCCTTGTTTTCTCAGAACCTAACATTAATTTATGTGTTATATTCCAGTTTATGTGATTTTCACTTCTAGTGGTTCATATTCAATTATTCTCAAAAATCTGTTAAAATAGGTTTATAACTACAGATATTGCAAAAGTGGTTTCAAAATTGGCCCAATCCTAAAATAGTCAAAAGATGTAGATCAAGATTTTATATCAAGGAACCAATGTTGAATCGCATTTCACCTTTTACCCACACCTTGTTCACACTAATGAAGTGGCTGTAGAACAAGAGTGAGGTTGTGCCCAGCATAGTAGGAGGGGAAAAATTACAAAGAAGAAGCTATGCATTTAAAATTAATATATAAGCAATGTGTAAACAATGCATAATTTTAATAATTATATGTGGTTCTCTTCTTGGCTTTTCCTTTGCATTTTTAACATTGCTATCTTTCATTTCAGAATATTTCCTCTACATCCTCATGACAATCCCTGCTACCCCAGGTCCCAGCATCACCTCTTCTGGAACTGTAAGTTAATCTATTCTTTTTAGTGTCTCGTCAGTTTATTAATTCACAAAAACTAGCACAACTGTCAAGCCATGGTTCCTATAACAGGGCCATAGATCATGCTGTGAAGGATGTGTTATCCTGTGACTCAGTATGAAGTGCATTTGGGAGAAGTCAAACTTGTCCACAGCAAGGTCGCCCCAGAGCATGTTCATGGAAGCCCCTCTCCTGTTTTCACCCATTTTGGTTTAACATAAGAACATTTCTTAGGAATGGGCTTTTAAAAATAACAGTGTCACTGTTTATTTTATTTGCAAATCTTCCACTCTAAAGAGGTCTAGGAAGTTACCTCAGAGGGCAGCGTTGACAGTTTAGGGGTATGATACAGGTTAAAAGGATTTGAAAACACCTAAAACAGCTGTAGAAATATGAAATCTTATTCATGTAAAGTCATTTTTAATTTTTTACAACATCTAATATAAAGCTAACCACAGAAGTCAGAATAATGCCACGAGGCAAGATAAATGACACTTTAGTAGGCAGGAGTTTCTGTACAAAGGACTAACAGAAACACCAAAAAGTCAGATACCCAGGCAGACACCAGGCAGCCATGAAAGAGAGAAAAGGACTGGAGAATAGGGACGGAGAAGGACGATTAGGACAACAGGGAAAAGGACTAGACGTAGCCCAGGTTAAAGCCATCTGTGCCAAGAAATTGCAGACATTTCCAAAAGTGCCAAGTGCTACAAATTTCCAATACCAAAGTCACAAATTTTTGTGGAAATCTGCTGTGTACTGCTAAAAATTATCGGGTTATTTCATCCAGGGGAAAAATAAAGGCTACTGAGCCCTTGTGTGTCCAAGTGTCAAGCGTGGGGGGAATTTACATGAGTGGTATGTAACCAGAGGCCTAATTTTGTTATTGTTTAGTTTAGCCTTGGGGCTCTATGGCCAAGAAGAATAAACACCAACAGGATCCCGTGTGGACCAGCCCGGATGTGTGCACAGCGGTGTGAAGGGGGATAATCGAACTGCCCCCAGCACTCCAAGGGAGAAGAACACAAAATTATTTTTACCGGTTCCCACATGAAAGCTGCCAGTGATGTGAAAAACACTTTTCTCACACTTGCACTCAAACTCTTAGGCAAAATGCTGACTTTCTTATGTTTTGAGCAGCCAACTACACAATGGAACTTAACAAATAATAACTGAGAATGAAACAATTCTGTTTGTTTTGTGCAGAGATAACAAAATATGCATAAGAGAAGAAAGTGGTAAATGTCTCCTGACAGAAGAACATTCTTTATAAACCTCAAATTGACTTTTTTGCCCTCTCATTCCAACGGGGAAAGAAAAACGCTGTGATTAAGGACTCGGCAGTGGGTGGTGGATAAATAACATCCAGAAGGATACACTAATGACGGTGTCTTAAAATAAATAAAGGCAATTTTTTGCTGGCCACAAGCCATCCCCTATAGTTTATTACATTCAGTCCAAACACTGTGATTCATTAAGAACACTGAGAATGAGAAGTGACGTCCGAAAGTGTTCATGCAGAACGTTAGAACCAAAGCTAATTATTTGATAGAAAAATTGTGCAAGTAATGCCCTAATCATTTTGACTTGAAGCCACTAACCAAAATCAAGGCAAAACTTCTGGTTTTTAAAGCAGGATAAGGGGGCACATTCAAGAATCAACTCTAGAAAACAATGTGTCAAAATCATATTACAACAGATATGATTGCTGGTCATTAACTTTTAGACGTCATTCTTATTTGTAATTTTAATTTTTAACAAAAAGATATTTTTCTCCCTGTGTTAGTAGATTCTGTAAATATTCAATGTGACAATTCAAGGGCAGGGTGATATCAGAGGCTGGGGAGTTTTGGTGTCATTGAGGACATTGAATGCTGATTGTTCAGATCCAAATAAGTTTCTGGAGTCACATTCATTCATTCACTCCTTGAACATATATTGGGAGCTCAAGTTTTTCCAGGAACCATGAGATTGTATCATAGATATAGACACAGGCACAGACTATACCAAAACATTTTGTTTTTGTCTATCTTTATTCATGCTACTGTATCTGAGTTATGTCCTCTAATTAAATGCTTAGAAATAGGTAAAATATAATATGGTGGATAACATGATTGAGAGAAGTTAAACACTAACAGCTTTAGTTTAACAGACAAGATTCATTATGGTCTATGGAATTTCTTAGGCAGTTAGGGAAAAAATCTCAATGGCTTCTAACACAAAAAAAAACCCGTAATATTCAATTTTAAGAAAATATCAACTTTCTAGTTATAAAATGGCAATGATTCTCTGTTTCACTGAAGTTTGGCAGTAGCTTTAAAGAAGCAATACTTTGAATGAGGAAACATCTGTAAACAAATAAGGAAAAACAAATCTTCATACAATTCTGTACTTCTATATGGTTACAATAGTATATACTACAATAATATTGCAAATTGAATCAGTTTTTAACAGGTTGTTATATTTAGATCTTGAAATGAGGCATGCAAAAAAATCAACCTAAAAATTCTCAACTACCAAAAATATCTTGATTCTTTGCTAACTGCCTACTTAAAATAGAACAGACTATTTACAAATACTTTAAAGAAAGAAATTACATGTTCTGGTAAAATTTCTCCTGTTGTTAAATTTTCTGTTATTTTCTGGGAAGCACTGAGCCCTATTTAAAGGAAGTAATTACAACTTGTATTCAAAAAAAAAAAAAAGATAAAGGGAATGTCTCAACTTGTACTTTAAGATTTCAGAGGAATGTTCAAAAAGGGAGATTGGCCTATCAGCTTCACAGTTATGGCTTCGTAGGCAAGGAATGTGAATTGCTTATGTCTCCATTCAGTTTAAGAACAAACACACCTCTGGTTTTAGTCTGGGATGAGGGTAAAAGAACAACTTTTTATGAAAGAATAGCCTGGCTAGTTCTGAGTTTTCCTTTCCGATAAAATTTTTTTTAAGTTCTGAAACTCTTATAATACTGCATATAATACTTGCATAGTTTCTAGGGGACATAGTTAAGTGTTTTAAACTTACAGAATTCTTTGTGAATTGCAATGAGCAGAAAATTATGTTGTAAAGAAGCCCTCCTGCTGAAGGAGAAATATAATTTCATCAGGCTCAGCAGATACCAATACTGCAATCGCAAGCGTTACAGACAAAGATGGACTAAGGAAGTTGGTTAAGTTCCAAGAAGAGAATGAAGGAAAACTTCTCATCTCAAAATCAAACTTACGAAGGGTAATAAAAAAAATAGAGCTGTTCAGCCCAGATAAGTGGGAAAAGTACAATTTTGAATAGTTATTATTAAATACCATTTCATATTTGTATATAATGGTTTTAACACTATTGAGGATATTTGAGAGAATAAAAAATTATTTTAAACCAAAAGCTTTACAAAAAGGAATTTCATTAATTAAACATTAGAAGAGGTTTTAAAAACATTTCTTTGGGCATGTTTAAAAACATTAAATTTATGACTACAATAATGAAAAGTATAGCATATTTATACAAACGATTGGATCAGATAGAAACAGAATATTTTCCCTGTGTTTACAAAAAAAAAACAGTTTCATGCAAATCAAAACTTTCAGTGGCAGGTTAATTACACAAATATACAAATTCATGTATATATGTCTGTACAAATATAGTGTATATACACATAATACATACCACAAATTTAGAGGCTTAAAACAACACAATTTACAGTTAGGGAGGTCAGGGGTCCAGAATCAATTCAGTTGGGTAAAGCCAATTTGTCAGCCTGGCTGGTGCTTTTGGGGGCTCCGGGGAGCATCTCTCTCGTGCCTTTGCATCTTCCCGAGGCCACCTGCATTCCTTGGCACGTGGTCTCTTCCTCTGTCTTCAAAGTCAGCATAATGTCCTCATTATCCCTTACTGACTCTAACTGTGCTGCCTCCCTTTTATAGACCCTTGTGATTACATCAGGCTCATAGGGATAATCCAGGATAATGTCCCCATCTCAAGATCATTAACGTAATCACAGCTGCAGTGCCCTTCTTGCCATACAGGGTAACATATTCACAGGGATTAGGATGTGGACATATTTGGAGGGCCATGATACAGTCTCCAACTAACCCAAGACCTAAACTGAGCTCAACCTTGTCATTTGGGTTGATAAATGAGTCAATATGATGATGAGAATGTTAGCAAAGAATATTATTAATAGCAAAATTGGCAGTGCTATGTGAAAAATGCTAGCATGAGTAATGCAGTGATATCAATTGATCTAAAGCCATGAGATGAGTCAATACATAATAATCAATGAATTTTAAAAGTAAATAGTCTGAAATAAAATAAATGTAACCCATCTCCGATCAATGAAATCTACATTTAGATCTGGATTGTGATTTAATTGGCTTTTAATTGTTATTTACTGTTCAGGCTTTATTTTCCTATTGAAATCTTGGTAAATAAAATCCTTGGGTCCTCAAACTGGTGCAAAGGCCTAGTTGCCATGTGGCATATCCATTTCAAGCCTCGTAACAGAATATCAACTTGAATGACTCACATAGTTGAAGAGTACAAGGATAGAATTTGTATAAGTAATTAAATCCATAAGTACTTTTAGAGAATTTGGGGTTCTTTAAAATTTTCCTCCACGTCATTGGCAGTTTTGCAATACCCCTGCCTAAACACCTAATCTAATGTTTCTACATAAAAAATGGATCCTACTTTCAAACTAGTTTTTAAGAAATCCTAAATCACCCTAATATTGTGAACCTTTCACAAGGCCATACATTTATTTGATTATTCAAATTTGCAAATATGATTTAGGCTAAGATTTCAAACTTCTGTCTTTAATGACAACATATGCAGATATAAATGTGCCGCACTCTTTCTGCAAATCTTTAAAGAAATGAATACATAAAATGTACAGAAATGACTGCTGACAGGTGGGTGAGGCTCCGCAGATGCACCTGCATAATTCATGATATCATGCTTTGGATTTGCTCCTATTCAATCTGACTGCATTTCATAACTTGTTCTGGATCTTGCAACTACTACAAAAAGTGGCTGGTGAGCAGTTTGAATTGTCAAATGGTTGTTATTTCTATTAACATCAGGCACTGGATTTTTTTTTTTTTTGAGGTTTGTATTGTTCTTGCCTGTGGTTTTCCTCTTTCCCACACATATTGTTAGACAGTAGGAATTTAATCCTTCAGTGCTCCAGGCACTCCGGGAAAGTGCAGCCTGATATTTGAGTTTATTTATTTACATTTTCAGTTATTTTTTTTTAAAGAACAGAATCTTTTATTTTAATGCTCAGACTAATTATTTGACTCAGTGATTAAGTGTGTTTGCAAATAAGGCTTCCAAAGACTTAAGCAGCTGTGAAAGAGCTCACAAAATCCCAAACTGGAAAGGCAAATGGAACCTATGCTCCCTGTGGGCACTTTGGAATCTGCAAACTGGGACAGTGATGTCTGACTGCAAACAAAATGCAGACTGCTATTTGGTCCTTCATTTTTGTGAAGGGACATTAGATAGAATTCTATTAGGCATTCCCTAAACATCGGCTGATCACAACATAAGTGTTTTGATATTCAAACTCTTGTTTAACATCCATTGTGCAAAAATTATAATTAAAACATGTAACATTACTTGAGTAAAATATAAAATCTCAATACATATGCATTAAAGAGACTTATTTCAATTCAAAATATGTAATTCTTAAATAGTAATAAGTAGTTACTTAAAATAGTATCGCATATTTAGGTAACTTAAAATACCTTTCTTTTAGATGTCCTCTGCATATACTGCAGACATGTTCCTGGCTTTCTGGTATTTTTCCCCCAGAGAGATCTGGATAAACCTTTGTAATAAAAATAATCAATCAATTCTGGCCACGCCAATTATAAAACAAGGAGGAGACCAAAGAAAATTGCACACATATTCACTACCAAAAAAAAGGTTAAAGATGAATGAAAAAATGATGTAAAAGCCATTTACAATCTGAATGTTCCAAGGTGAGCAGGGAAGTAATCATCTACTATGTTCAAATCCAACAAGCTACCAGCCCGTATCTTCCTGATAAAATAGAAGGGTTCCTGCTCTTATCTTGGACAAATTACCCTTTTTTGTATCTGAATTCTATCTAATGTCCCTTTCTCAAAAACTTTGTTTCTACCATTATTTTTCTTTTCCTGGAACTTTATTATCAGTATACGAAACCTGCTCTAGCATGTACTATATTAAAAGCACCCTTGACCCTACATCTCTTTTCACAATCAGCCTTTTTCCCTTTACTCCTTACAGGAAAATTTGTCCACACAGTTTGTTCCCATTTCTTTCTTCTCCTCCTTTTTCTTTTTCTTTTCTTTTTTTTTTTCCGATTCTCTCTTCATCCATCTCTGAGTTGGCTGCGGAACTTAGCATTTGACAGACACTGTCATCAAATTCATCAGTTACCTTCCCGCTGCCCCGACCTTGCACTGTGTTAGTCTGCTTCTCACACTCTCAGAGGCTGCTCTTCTTTGCCCAATCCCTCTCGAAATGCACTTGCCTTCTGAAAGATGACATTTTGCTGTATTTCTTTTCCTTTGGAATTTTTCCCCTCTATACTCCTTTTAGTCTCTTTGGAGACTTTTAACAAACCATTCTTATCAAATTCTAAATATTAGATTCTTCCAAAATTTTTCCTGAGATTTCTCCTCTTTTCTACTTACAGTTTTACTCAAGTGGTGATATCGTCACACATTCCTTTAAAGACCGTGTGAGAACGTGTGCTAAATATGTCCAAAGTACACCTGCGTGTCATCTCTACCTTAGTGCGTAAAAGGATCCTCATGTTTAATGTCTCAAGCAGAGCTTGTGGTTCCATTCCCCACAAGCCCTACGCCCTGACTGCTGTGGGCACCCTCATTTAATGAGTGGTGGTCCCGTTTGCACAGCCCCCAAGTCTATAAATCATTCTCTTCTCTCCTGCATCCCTCATAGCCAGTCAGGAGACTGTTCCATACTCTCCCCATTGTCTCTACACCACTGCAGTCAGAACCAGCACGGTCCTTCTCACTGGCACTTCCCCTTTTCAGGGGGTCTCCTCTCTGGTCTCTTTTCTCCCACTAGAAACAACTCCCGAGACAGCACCAAATATACTTTCCACTTAGAAATTTTCTGCGGGGTTCCTTTGGGCAAATGCAACCTAAAATTCTCACAATGTGCAATCTCGTACTTTAGTGTCATAATTTGTTCTCTTATTGTCTCCTGTGCTCTACTCACCCTGAATATTTTTCATTCCTCAAAAAACAAACAAACATGGAGGTCGAGGTTGGAGGATCACTTGAACTCAGGAGTTCGAGACCAGCCAGAGCAAGAGGGAGACCCCGTGTCTACTAAAAATTGAAAAATTAGCTGGGCATGGTAGCACGTGACTGTAGTCCCAGCTACTTGGGAGGCTGAGGCAGGAAGATTGCTTGAGCCCAGGAGTTTGAGGTTGCTGTGAGCTAGGCTGACACCAGGGTGCTCTACTCAGGGCAACAGAGTGAGACTCTGTTTAAAAACAAACAGGAACAAAAGACATTTTTCTTCCTGTAAGATTTGCAGTTGCTGCTGTTGGCCTTCCTTCCCCCAAAATCTTTTCATGACCTCCTTTTCTAATAGCTCATGTCTCTGCTCAAATTTCGGCTGTGGGTGATGTGCAATCCTCTTCTTCAAGGCTGAATGTGGCTTCTCTTTGTCTGACAGCCTATAATCTAAAAGGTAAGTAATTCTGACCTCCAAATG